>RJWJ010000348.1:0-260000 GCA_004363605.1 Indri indri | reverse complement strand
CTAATCTTTACATTAGACAGAAAAGTCTCCAAAGTTTCCAATGTGGTAAAGGGAGAATAACCAAAGTAACATCTGCATTTTCCTCCACTTGGTAAATATTTAAGCTTTATCTAAACTTTAATCTTATCATTATAACACCATTATAATTATGCATGAGAAATTTAATCTGAATGTTACATTTTAGGCAGAGGCAGCAAAATACATTCCAGTAATTTAGGATGAGGAATTTGATTCCCCATAACACAAAAGTATAATACACAAATGAATAAACAAAGGACAATTTGCAGATAAACTGATAACATTCTTAGGTCATTGATCTAATTATATTTATCTGATAAAACAAATCTAAAGATTTAGTACCTAGATTATCTCAGGTTACAGGATTTAGCCTGTTCCTGTGAGCTTTTTGGATAAACAGCCTACCTCATTAAAGATGAAATAAAGTATTCTCTTGACAGTTTTGAATATTCACCTTGAAGATCCATAACATGCTATAATTTGTAATTTGCTGGAATATCTATTAGAACACCTCCCACTCCATAGTGCAACTGATATGAAAAGAAGAGATTATTCAGGGACACACAATGTGGGTATTTTATGAATGTTCTTTTCATCTTGTGGATTTCACAATGTAAAAGTTTATTTTGTAATTGGTCCTTAAAATAGGCAGCAGAAAATGAAAAGATTGGAGAAATGGTGATGAAGAAGAAAAAGGAGGTGAGAGGGAGGAGGAAGAGGAGAAGTTGAAGGCGTTTTGATGAATAGAAGAGTCTGATACTGACTTTGGGGACTTGACTAAGATCGGAACCTTACTTCCAGATACTGTACATCCAAAAAGGGGGAAACAAAAAGAATTGTGAGAATATTTCATGTGACTTATGAACTTCAGCTGGTGAGATCAGCATTTGTGAGGATATGGGCAAGGAAGGTAGTGTGATTCAGGAAAAATCTGGTTTTTTTCTTTTTTTTTCTTTTTTTTGGTAAGGGTACTAGCACTGAGTTGCTTGTCACCACTCCTGTTTAGGGTTGCCATATAAAATAAAGCAAATTCCATTAAATTTGTGTCTCAGAAAAAAAAACAGTATAAGTATGCCCCATGCGATATTTGGGATATAGTTGTATTAAAAATTATTTGTTGTTTATCTGAAATTCAAATTTAGCTGGTCATAATATGCATATATATGTATATATGTGAATTATATATACATATTATGTATATCAATATGGCAACTCTACCAATTCATCATTTTATTGAAGATTCTAGACACTAAAATAAGGCAATAAAAAAGAACAAAAGCTACACAAATTGGAAAGGAATGATAAAATGTCTCTATTCAAAGATGATGTTATTGTATATATATAGCAGTTATCAAAAAAAACTCAATAAATCAACTAGAAATAATAAATGAGTTTAGCAGAATCACTGAACACAAAATGAATAAATAAAGATCAACTGAATTTCTATATAGCACCAATAAAAAATTGGCAGTTGAAATTTTTAAAAAGTATTAACTACAATGACACAAAAATGAAATACTTACATACAAACCTATTAAAACATGTGCAGGATCTCTATGGTGAAAACTACAAAACACTAATGACAGAAATCCCAAAAGCCCTAACCTGAGACATAATATGTTAGTGGTTACATGACTTAATGTTATAAAGATGTCAGTTTTCCCCATTCTGATCTGTAGATTGACTCCAGTCCCAAACAAAATCCCAGAATAATTTTTTTTTTTTTTCAGAAATTGACAGGGTGATTTTAAAATTCATAGGGAAAGGGAAACGAAGTAGAATAGCCAAAATAATTTTGAAAAAGAACAAGTCGGAAGAATCACATTACCTGATTTCCAACATGCTATAATATAAAGCCACAGCAATCAGGACAGTATGGTATTGGGAAAAGGACAGACACATATATGAGAGAAAGTCCAAAAATGACCCACACTATGAGGTCAAATGATTGTTGACAAAGGTGAAATGTAATTATATGGAAGAAAGAGAGTTTTTTTTCCAACAGAAGGAGTTTGAACAATTGGATATTCATATGCAAGTCAAAGAAAAAGAACCTCTTCTCACACTTGGGGCTTGGAGAGGGGGGCTGGCAGGGAAAGAACCTTTTCCTATACTTACATCACATACAAAAAGAAACTTAAAAGGAGGCACAGACCCAAATGTAAGGCTTAAAACTATGAAACATCTGAAAGTAAACATAGGAAAAGATAATTTTAGCCTTGGAAGATGCAATAAGGTTTCAGATATGAAATTAAACACACGATAAATAAGAAAAAAATTGATATTTAGACTGCATCGAAGTTAAAAACTTTCTGCTCTTTGAAAGACACCGTTAATAGAATAAAAAGGAAATCCACAGACTGTGAAAAAATATTCCTAGAAAACACATCTGCATGTATATTCAGACCATATTTACAACACTCAAACATCAACGATAAGAAATCAAATAACCTGGTAAAACAATGGGCAAAGGATTAGAACAAATATTTAACCGAAAAAGAGATATGTATATGGATAGCAAATAAACACATGAAAAGAAACTCAACACTATTAGTCATTAGGGAAATATAATTTAAAACTACAATGAGATAACACTACACACCTGTCAGAAGGGATTTTTTAAATCTGACAATACCAACTGCCGGTAAGAATGTGAAATGACCAGAGCTCATACATTGCTGATAGTAATGCAAAATGGTTTGGCCACTTAGCAAGAGTTTGACAGTTTTATATAAAGTTAACTTTTTATATGAAGTTAAACACAGCATACCGTGTAACAATTTCACTCCCAGGTGTACACCAAAGACATATAAAGACTTATAATCACACAAAAATTCTATATGTGCATGTTTTTACGGCTTTGTTCATAATCACTGAGAACTAGAAATAATCTAAAAGTCCTTCAATTCATTAATGTATTTAAAAAACAAACAACTGTTACATTCATGCAATTCAATGTTAATCAGCATTAAAGAGGAACAGACTGCTGATCCAAAAAGCAACATGCATGTATTGTAAATGCGGTAGCTGAGTAAAAGAAGCAAGACTCAAGACCATATCCTGTATTCTTTTGCTTATATGGCATTCTGGAAAAAGCAAAACTATAGAGTCAAAAAACGTCCAGTGGTTGCCAGGGCCCTGGGGTGGGGAAGGGGTTTGCCTATAAAGGGGTTTATGGGAACTTGTAGTGTGATGGAATAATTCCGTATCTTTTTCTGTGTGTAGTGGTGGGAACACACCTTTATACATTTTTCAATTCAACAGTGAGCTAAAATAGCTTCTTCTTCTTCTTGTAAATTATACCACAATCAAATAAAAGTGAACTGGCAAAATTTAGGAAACATTAAAAGGGAAAAATAATACCATTATAAAGGTGAAAGACATATTTAAGTAAATTGATAAAACTGTTTACATCATCAGGCCATAGAGGCAGATTTGAGTAAATTATATAAAATGAAATGAAATAAACAATGGTATATAGACATTGCAATGACTGGGCACTAGATAAAAAGAGATCCAACATACAAAAATTGGTGCTTCTGATAAATAAAACTAAAGAAAAGAAAAAAAATGTTATTCAAATACATTAGAAGAAATGTTTTTTGAAGTCACAGTGTGACTCTACAGATCTAAAGAGAGCTTTCTTTTCCAGTTTAAAAAAACAAACTGGTAGAGTCAATTCTGGTGAAGTCACTTAATTTCAAAGGTAAACTATGAGCAATTTATCAAGAAAACAAATCACTTATAGAGACCAACATTATCTTAGCCTGGGCTTCTCCACAACAATGCTAAATTCCTGTGGACAGGTGATCGATGTCAACAAAGATCTGAAGGAAAGAATGCCTCAAGAATTTTATAATCAGATGAAGTTTCCTTTAAGTTCAAAGGCACCAAAGGGATACCAATAATCCTTTCTGGAAAAAAATTAAAGAATGCTATTTGAGGATAAAATGCAACCAATCAAGAGATGAAACACAATAAAGAACTAAACAATGGAGACTTTATGGCAAGAGCTGAAAGTGAACATGAAGATATTTAAAATAAAAAAAATCAAAACTAAATATGCAATATGATAGTACTGTACTATCAAACGTGTTGCCACCTAAAAATAAATCTACAGATAACAAAGATCAGAAAATATGAGGCTAGATCGTATAAGGAAATTTAATCGAATTTATTATTTCATTTTTCTTAGCAGGAAGACATTAAATACTGTTAAAGTTGAAATACGTAATTATCAAACATAAACAAATGACTCTAACACCCAAAATATATCCATTTAATTTTAGAATTATTCTTTAAAATTTTCTTAGATAAGCCATGCACAGTATCTTAGCCCAGGCTAAGATAATGTTGGTCTCTGTAAGTGATTTGTTTTCTTGATAAATTGCTCATAGTTTAGCTTTGAAATTAAGTGACTTCACCAGAATTGACTCTACCAGTTTGTTTTTTTAAACTGGAAGAGAAAGCTCTCTTTAGATCTGTAGAGTCACACTGTGACTTCAAAAAACATTTCTTCTAATGTATTTGAATAACATTTTTTTTCTTTTCTTTAGTTTTATTTATCAGAAGCACCAATTTTTGTATGTTGGATCTCTTTTTATCTAGTGCCCAGTCATTGCAATGTCTATATACCATTGTTTATTTCACTTCATTTTATATAATTTACTCAAATCTGCCTATTTTCTTAGATAAGCCATGTTCACTTTCAGCTCTTGCCATAAAGTCTCCATTGTTTAGTTCTTTATTGTGTTTCATCTCTTGATTGGTTGCATTTTATCCTCAAATAGCATGCACCTGTAGTCCCAGCTACTTGAGAGATTGAGGCAAGAGGATCACTTGAACCCAGGAGTTCAAGGCTGTCGTGTGTCTGTTAATAGCCACTGAGCTCCAGCCCTATCTGTAAAATAAATAAATAAATATTTAGGAAATAATAATAAAAAATTCTTAGATGAATAAACATATACTTGATAGTCAGCAACTATTTCCATTATTTTTCTGTTATTCAAATAAAATAAAATTTAGTAGTTTATATGAAATGCATATACAGTATGTTCTGTTTTTGTAATTTTTTATTTCCATTTATGATTCCATCTGTCTACTCATCTATCATTCTATATATACATATAAAGGCAGAGATATCCCAGATGATCTCTACCAAATATTGAGTGTTTATTTCTGGGTAATGGGAAATAAGGGTATTTCTTGATTTATTGTTTATATTATTCTGTATTAAGTTTTTTGGTAATAAGCATATTTTTTAAATAAAAATAATAATGTCATGTGTAAAAATTATAGGAAGCATTTTTATTTGTGTAATATGCAGTTAAAGTGAGAGCCTTCAGCAAATGATAACAAAAGACATCTTCATGATTTTGGTTTTATATTTTTAGGCATGTTTCTGTTTTGTGTTATGTCAGGTAATAGAATGAGGCAGTAATATTTGGAAAATAGTTTTCTTTTGCATGCCAAAACTTAGGGTTTACTAATGACGCCTGTAGTACATTGCATGGAAAATGACGGTGATACAGTGTTTGGGCTCAGAAGGAAAGAATGCCTTTATCAGCCATAATGTCTGTCATGACCAGAAGAGGTAGTACACATAAACTGATTTTAGAAAAAGAATATGTATACATTATTTTAGATGTATATTTATAAAATCACTAAGGTTCTGAAAGAATAGAATATTTTGTCAGATATACTCTGCCATTTATGGAGTTCTATCCTATAATATGCTATGGGGTGCTACCCCAAAATAAAGCAACTTGGCATTTGAGAAAACAGCAGAAGCAGGAAAGTCAATCTCACCTTCTTCCACCCTTCTCCCCTGAAGCAAGCCATAAAAGAATTCTCTGGCCTTTATCTAAATGAGGGTCATTAAGACCTTCATTAATGTCTTTATCTCTGAAGACAGGAGGACACAGAGAGGAATCAAACAAATAAGCTTTACTAAGTCATCCCAGCTGATTACAATTAGATCAGATCCCCTTTGTCCAACCGTACTTCAAAACAATCTACTCTTTATCAAACCTAAGCATAATTATGCACAGGTTTACCCTTTTCCTTCGGGTCTTCATTTCTGAAGTCTCCTGCACCACATAAAACTTACATTTAAATACATTTGTACGTTTTTCTTTTGTTAGTCTGTCTTTTGTTATAGGTGCCTTAGCCATGAACCTAGTGATGGGTGAGAAATGAAATCTTTTTTCCCCTATACCAGTATCAATATAACTCATAATATTTTTAGATTGATGGAGAATTAAAGAGAAAACCTACATCGTCTTAAAGAAGACCTAAATTTTCTCGAACAGACTGTTAGTAGAACTACAGGTGTTGAAGGTGCTGTTGGTGAGGGCTGAGAAGGAAGTGAGGACTGTGCTATCGGAAACTGAAGGAAGAGCAGCAGAAAGCTTAACAGAATTGTGTCCTGCAGTTTTGGGGAAAGCACCACTTGCAAAAGGTGAACTAGGTGAGGAGATTTCCAAGAAAAATGTTGAAAGCTTTGCTGGTTTCTTCATGCTGCTGATAGTCCAATGTGAAAAAGAGAAAGATGCATTAAACAAAACACTTCTAAGTAAAAAGGAATCAAGATGTGATGATTTGGATAATTCCTGGACTATCCAGATGGCAAAAGACAATAAAATTGAGAGGACAATTTAAAAGTGTGACATACAGTAAAAGCTAAGGGTGTGGCCAAACAATTACTTTTTACCAAAATCTCAGAAATATCCAAATTTCAGCTTTTTGAGTCATACAAAAGGCTCTTTGAAGGAATTAAGGGTGTGCCCCACAGATCCCCTCAATCAAACCAGAGGACCTGTAGGAGGATTTTAGGATGTGGACCCCCAGCCATCTCAGCAGAAGCCAAAGATAGAGAAGGGATTACCTCAAAACAGATTTGTATATATTGCTTTTGTCTGATGAAGTGAACCTCCATGAAAGTCACGCAAAGCCCACAAGGTTTTTGAGAACTGTACACAAGCAGCAATATTGCTAGCTTGGACTTAACGGGACAGAAAGAAGATAAAATGAAAGAAGGCTCTTAGACCCTCCAAATTCTATTGGCAGGAAGTGGGCTGATAAAAGTATTCAGCTGCAAATACTGAATCAATCATGACCTTAAGATAGATGATCTGGGGTTATCTGGGCGGATCTAATCTAATCACGTAAGCCCCTAAAAGCAGAGTAATTTATCTGGTTATAATCAGAGAGATGGCCAGAAGTCAGAGAGATTCAAAGCATGAGAAATTCAACGACCTGTTGTTGTTGGAGAAAACCACCTGGAAAGCATGAGAGAGACATGCAAACAGCTTCCATCAGCAAAGGCCGGGTTCCCGACAGCTGTCAAGTAAACAGGACCTCAGTCCTACAACCAAAAGGAACTGAATTTGGCCAACAATCTGAAGGACAATGGAAGGAGATTCTTCTTCAGGGTCTCCAGTGAGGAATGCAACCCTGCCAACACCTTGATTTCAACCCTCTGAAAACCTGTGCAGAGGACCTGGTCACACCCACCTCAACTTCTAAACAACAGGAACTGATATACAAATTGTGCTAACACCGCCCTGTATGATTTTTATAATAAGAAAAAAATATTTAACAGCTGCATAAAAGAGAAAATCTCACCTGAACTGCACAGAGAGGCACACCAATGAGATTCAAAAAGTGACCCACATCTCTTTTAATCAATTTAATCAATTAAGGAGGCCACACAGTAAAAGCTGTTAAGCCATTTTGTTTTGTTGACAGAAAAAAACCCACCTATTAGCCACTGATTTTGTTAGCTATTGCAGATGAAAATGTTGAAGCTGTTGAAGCTTTTCCATATTTTGTAGTACTATGACAGCCACAGGGGACAGCAGCCTTCAGCATGTCTCCCCAGTGGTCCTCATCTCCTAGTGTCACGTCCTTGTGTAATCCCTTCCTACACGGTACCAGGGTTTGTGTGACCAATAGAACATGGCAGAAGTGATGGTGTGTCACCTCCATTATTACATTTTAAAAGGCAATGCAGCTTTCTCCTGGGCTCTCTCTCCTGCTTCCTTTGTTCTGGCAGACGCCAGCTTCCATACTGTCAGCAGCCCTGTGGAGATGCCCCTGCAGGGAGGGGCCCAAGTCCCAGCCGTTAGTCACATGGGTGCATTGGAAGTGGATTGCCAGCCAGGCCAGGCTTCGGGATAACTGCAGCCCTGGCCCATACGGATCCTGAGCCAGAACCAGCCAGCAGAGCCAGACTCCTATTCCTGACCTACAGAAGCTGAGGGAGATGGATGCTTGTTGGCTTTAGTCAATAAGTTGGGGCAATTTGCTGCACAGCAATGGATAACTAGTGTGCCCCATTAGGTTCCTTCACAAGCAATTATCCACATAAAATAAGCATTAGGTCCTCCCATAGGACTCCTCTTAAAAAATCAAATCAAGCTTAATCATCCTAGAGCCAGGTACGAGGCAACTAGACACTCCACCCTGTAGCCCAACGCACATGAAAATGATTCAATTTAGCCAATCCTAAGGGTTCGACTTTCCCTGCCTCATCTTACCTGTGGAAACTTCAATAATGGCAGTAACATAAACCCTCCCTTGTTCCTGCATTGTGCCTCCCGGCCATCCTGGTATCTTTCCCATGTGGCCCTGCATGACGTGCCAGGCCTCCTGTCTGTACAACCTTTGAGTATAATAAATGTTGTTTTTTTCCTGGAAAAAAAATTCAAATCAAGAGTTAATCAGTTCACCCCAAAATCAAACTTACATTAACTGCACTTAGAACAAACTCATAATAGTCAACACATAATTACCATTAGACTCCATCAGGGCAAAGACCATAGCCCATGTGTGCCATTGTCTCTTGCTTAACTTCATGCCTAACACACACACACACACACACACACACACACACACACACAGAATGTGTTCCAATAATATTTGTGAAAGAATGATTGATTATACGAATGAATAAAGCAAGTATATGACACACAAGTTGTTACCTATTGCTGCTTTTTTCAACAGCTATGATAATCATATCCACTCCTCCTTCATTGGCAAGGGTCAGGATAATTCTTGTTTTGTTACCTTGTGTGTTTGTTGGTGCTCCCATCCACGATTTTGCAGCAACTCACAATTACTTATCATCTGTTGCTATTGATCAAGGTCATCTAAAAGAAAAACACAAAAAACCAAGATGTTTTAAGCAAAATGGATGAAAAACCTAAAGAACCCAATGGTGGGCAGGATATTCAGAATTTGACCAAAAAATGAGACTGCCTAAAAATGGCATTGAAGTTCTGAAATTTTTGGTGGTGATCTTCCATGTTGCTCCCATTTGGCACTTCTTGATTAAAATAACTGCTTGAAATTGCCCCCTCGGGATGCACTTTGCAGGTGTGCCTAGTGGAATAACAATGAGGACGAAGTCATACTGAGTCATTACTATCACTCGAACATGAGTTTCCTAAGTCTCTCCTGACTGCCACTGTAGCAGGAACATGCCCATCACAAGTTATTTTGGGTTTTGCCTCGTAGCTCTTTAAATCAAAGCTTATCAAGGAAGTCTGTGCTGGTGGTGTCACTGACACCTCTGCCACCTATTTTTTTTTTCCAATAGACCAGTAGCAGGAGAAGAAATGAGTATAGCTCAGACTCATTAAAACTGATTGCCAAGGCACCTGCTAAGTAAGTGCTATCAATACCAATGTCCTTTGATCAGATTTTTGTTTCCTGTAACACAGCTGTTGAAGCTGAACCGCTCTATGAGCTGCAAAGGATAATATTAGGAAAGAAAGGTGATTCTTCACAAATACTGATGTGAGATGGATTATTTGACTGAAATATTTTTTATTCAAAAAGCAGGAGAGTCATTGGAAGTAAGGCAGGGCATAAAACATCTGCAATAATATGCTTCAGCTACGAGCTCTAACTGCTGTTTTGGCCACACGACACCCCAAAGCAGTAGATTCATAGGGGAAAAAAATCATGAAAATATGTTGTGGCAACTGGAATTTACCCTTTAATTATTGTCTATTTCCTCTTCCCTATTATGATTTTCTATCTATATGTCTATGTATCCAAATATTTTGCTAAGTGGGAGGAGGTTTCAATGGAATAAAATTGCACAGCTGTGCTCTTGGGAAATTGCTTTATATATAATAATGAATAAGCTCCTTTTAAAGTTTGGTTATTTGAATCAAACAAGCCATCTAACATTTCATTACTTAGTGGGACCTTTTTATAAAGCCTATGATATAAATAACTAGGCAGTAATAATGACAGAGATATATTTCTTCTTGTAACTAGATTCAAAATATTGCAAATAACTGGTTAGCTTTCATAGATTATATATATATATAATTTATATAACATATATAAATGTGTATGTGAACTCACACACATACCAAAATAATACTAGGAGGTAAAAATAATGTGGAAACAATACATTCAAATTTAAAAAGATATAAAGTTAAATTTGCTGCCTTGGTTATTTTTGGGGGGGCTATATTGTGTTTGTGAGAGTGGAAGTCTGAAATCAGAGGTTAATATAACCTTAACAAAAAGCTTTATTTCATTAATTGCCAAAATATGGAATTCCAGTGAGGCTCCTGCCCTTAAATAAGGTTGCCAGATAGAAGAGAGGACACAGTTAAATTTGAATTTCTGATAAATGACAAGTGATGTATAAGTATATCCCAAAGATTACAGGAACTATGCTTATAATATTACATGGGATATACTTATACTAAAAAAAATCCAAATTCCAAATTTACGCGGGCATTCTATATATTTATTTGCAACATGTGGCAGCCTTACTTGTCTACCCTTTCTTTTAGGCTGTAGCTCGCTGGATTTGCATAATTACTGAGAGGTTGTTATACCTATATATTTGCTCTTTTAATAGAGTTTTATTTTTTCAATAATATTTCTTATTCATAAATGGCTTTTTTCATTTTTTATTTTTTTTTTCTTGAAAATGTGTACACTTATAAAATGTAACATGAGAAAAGAGTACAGAATGAATCAATAAAAATATCAATTACTTGTCAAAATAAAACATTGCCAGTGATTTCATTTATTATGTCATTACTTAATAATAATAGTTTATAAAAACAAGAAAACACTATTACAACATGTCCAATCATAGCAAGATAAAGACACAAAGGCCTAAAAGGATTCTCCAGCCAACATTATCAATGTTGCCCAACCCTTAGACATCTAGACCCACACAATTATCCCTTTCCAAGGCCCATGTAACCTCCTGGCAGCACTAAGCAGAACTGGCACTTCAGCACCCCTATAACTGACCTCAGGACATCTTTACTAAGTTCATATTCGAGAAAATATTCTCCCTAAATCTCATAATGTTGTCATACTGTACAAAATGAGAAGAACATGAATGATACTTAGAAACTCAAAGGACCCCTTTTGGTAAAAATGAAGTAGAATATAGGACTGAAATCCACAGTGTAATTTATGAGAATTATTCCCTGTAATTCAAGGGAAAATATTAAATAAACTTTAGGGGCCACAATTAACATCCTTTTTATCAAGATACATTTAAGGACTATTCGTGATTGTATACCAAGGAATTGTGTTAAGAGTTAAGGAACATAAAACTAGGAAATATTTATAGCTCTGAAATTTTTTTTAATTTGAAGGTGCTAATAAGAGTTAAAACTTAAAATCCACCTAACTATCCAACTGCTGGAGAAAATTTAAACTGATATTACATACTTCTTAAAAAGTAGTAATACTACTTAAACAGTAGTAACCAAAAAGAAAATGCTCATTTAGGAACAGGCTATGAAAAAATACAAAATTGCATTTGATTATTAAATGCAAACTCATATATGAATAAAACAAGTTCTGAAGTTGATTACGGGAAAAAAATGTTATGTTCCCTGAAGCTGCAGAATTGCTGTTAAATGTTTTATTTCTATAGTTAAAGCTCTAGCTATATTTTATCATATTAATTTTTGTAGTTATAATTAATTTTTTAATTGTCTTTTCATAGTCTACATAGTATTTCTGGAACCTACATTCATATAATAAGTATTACCTTAAAATGGCATCTTCCAAAGCATATTTCAGAATTGTTTTCATCTTTTAATATATTGTGATAATTTAGTGTAATATCTTTTGAAAATTATGCTTTCTATCCTTATTCCATGTACCATTCAATCTCAACCATGCTTCATTAAAGAGTAATAAATAAGAAATCTGTAAACACTATCATTTTATCTCATACATTTTAGCTTGAATAAAAAAGCTCTTATGTTACTTGTATGAGAAATTCTGGGACCCAGTGTTTGTACTTTGAGGGTAAAACAGCATTAGCTAATAATTATTTTCTAAAGAATGTTGTCAGTCTTCAATATAATAGAACTAATAGCACTAGAGCTACAAATGAATATAGCGAAGCAATGATTTTGAAATCATAGCAACATTTACATGTTTGAATAAGTGTTATTACAATCTCTGTGAAATGAAATACACTATTGAACTGATAATTGTGCATGTTACACCAAAAAAGGCGCTATAGTAAGTTTAAGTATACTGGAGAACTAAAAATAGCAATTTATTACACAGATTTAGAACAAGGAATCAAGTAACAGGTAGAGAATTGCAATCTAAGATCTGCAGCAAACCTTAGTGCAGACCTGGGTTGATGTTTATCATGAAGATGCTGAGTTGATGGTCTATTCCAGACACCCCTGGTAAGAGTGGATGTGCAGCCTTTCCTAGAGATATCCATCTTTCCAAAGCATCGGATGGCTCAAGGTTTGGTGTTGGGGGAGAAGTGCCCAGCTGGATGACCTTTACGAGTTGATCAATTTCTGACATTAGGGTCTCTATTCCAACTCATTTCTTTTTTTCCTCTGCATCAGTTTAAAGAACTAGAGTGTTTACATGTTTCATTTGAGGTCTGTGATGATTCTTTCTAGTTCTCTTATTTCAGAGTAGAGTTTTGCTTCATATTTTCTGAACTTCAGTAGTCAGTAAGTTTCTCTTATTTATTTATTTATTTATATATTTATTTGTTTTTTGAGACAGAGTCTCACTTCGTTGCCCAGGCTAAAGTGCAGTGGCACTATTACAGCTCACTGAAACCTTGTACTCCTAGGCTCAAGTGATCCTCCACTTCAGTCTCCTGAGTAGCACCACCATGCTCAGCTAAGGGCTAAGATTTTTCATTTTTTTTTTTTTTTTTTTTAGAAACAGGGTCTCACTATGTTGCCCAGGCTGGTCTCAAACTCCTACCCTCAAATGATCCTCCTGACTTGTCCTCCCAAAGTGCTGGAATTGCAGGCAGGAGCACCTCACCCAGCCCTGACTGGTTTTTCGAAGTCACAGTTCATTGTGTTCTATTCTCTTGAAAAGATAGCTTCAAAAATGCCAGCTGGGATCCATAGCATAGTTAGTTGCACTGTGACTCAAAATCACAAATGTGATGGAATGATTCCATATTTTGATTGCAGTGGTGATTACATGAATCTGCATATGTGATAAAAATGACATAGAACCATACACACACATTTTACCAATGTCAATTTCCTGGTATTAATATTGTGCTATAGTTATTTAAGTTGAATCCACTGGAGGGAACCATATTTAAAAATAAAAAGTTAAAAATAACACATTTTTCTTTACAAATATCATGACTTTGTCTTTTTTCCTTCCCAGTAGCCTCCCCCACCCTAAGAGTGGTCAGTGTTTTACTAACACATCTGCACTTACTGCTGTATACTGCAGGGAGATGGGGACATATAGAATGAAACATGGAAGTAGTCCATTTCTGTTGTAAACAGAAAATAAAATGCTAGACATTAAAAAGAAAAAAGGAAAAAGAAAAAAAAGAGATGAGAAACTGGGTTAGATAAATAAGAATTTTTAAATGAAAAATGAAAAGAAAAATAACTTGGAAAACTGAGAGATGCATATGCTTTGTGAAAATCCAGAGAATTGAAAAAATTCAGAATTGTAAGTTTATCTAGTCCTTTGGCCCCACATGAATAAAGTTGTAGAATTGTTCTCCGAGAAATTTTAAAACCTGTCCTGTTCAGCAAGTAAAAAAAACTGAAAGTGAATGGGCAGGCCAGGAGGTCAGGAAACTGGTAAACCAAAGTGAAATTGGAAGAACTTGAAATAAACAATATACTGAATTTAGAATAACAGAAGGTCAAACAAGCCTGGGTTCAAATCCCAGTGATTTACTCACTGTATAACCTTAACCACATTACATTAATACCTTTAGGCTTCTTCTATAAAATTGTAGTGAGTAATAATACCATCTCTTCCCTACAAGAACTGTGAAAACTGAATATGTGCTAAACATTCAGTACCTGAAAAAAAATATAGAATACTCGATAGATATAAGATATTACAATATTATTAATTCAAGGAGTGCTTCCCAAATTGTATTATTACAAAGAACTGTTTCACTAATTAGATTGGTATCCTACAAAAAACAAACAAAACAAAATAAATGCCCATACAATTGTTACCTTGATTAAAAAACAAAAAACACTCAATATGCTGTGCTCCTCTTGTGAATTTTCATCACACAAAGTAGCATATTAAAATTCCTGAAGTAAATAATTTGTGTAACTGAAACATAGCCTTTCCTGAACTTATTTAATTACACACCTGTTTAAGGACTGCTTGTTCCATCTTCTGGGGCACTGCCCTTATTCAAATGGCCCTGAGAATCATCTAGGACTGAGGTTTTCAAACATTTTTAGCAGCAGAACTTATTTTTTTAGCTCTTCTATATAAAACATATACAGGTGATGAATATTTTCCTCAGGCAGTTAAAATCTTCATTATTTGATAGAATGTATTTTATTGTTTACACAATCCCTAAAGCAACTCAACCTGTCAGGAGAACAACCTGAAAATACTGATGTAAACATCCTTGTGCTTCAGAAAAGAAATTTATCTGAACCAGTTATTCTCAAACTTAGGTCCACAGATACATTCCCTGAGAGACTCTTAAAATATTTTAATTTTCATTTTGACTACTCTCTTAAAAATCGAATACTTTGAATCATCCTTGTGGTCATCTCAGGCATTCGGTAGAACTATGTGGGTAGAAGATCAGTGGGTTACTTCTGGGACCAGCTCCTGCATGCAAAGAGCATGGAAGTCATCACTTCCATCCTTACAACAATTAAAAGCTGGAAAACTAAGAAACAATGACTCTCTTGGCCTCATCAGAGAACTGAGGTTACTACAAACCAAAAGTCTGGAGCTACAGGAAAGTCCTGAGAGACCCAGTGTCCAAGATTTGCCTATATGGAGCTGAAGCTTCTGGAGTCCATGAACTGGTAGAAACACTTAAATTTAATTGTGAAGAAGTACTGGAGGCTGAGTGTGAAGTATCATGACAGCGAGAAACTCTAGAGGGCTGCAGTCATGAAGGGTGCTACACTTCTGTAGACTTTCCCTTCAGAAACCCAACCAGATTCTCACAGTGGGAAAGAGACCCTCAAGGCCCTGACTGAGGAAGAGAATATTAGTCATCGTGAGGGACTCTCAGATTCTTCTCACTAACAAAAGCCCAGTCACCTCCCAGGGATGATTCCCTGAGAGGACAATTCTGAATCTTTATCCCAGATAGAAGAAAGGAATTCTGCTTCATTCTGGCCAGCTCCAGACTTTCCTGTCTCATCTAAGAGTAAAAAAAAAAAAAAAAAAAGTCAAACAAACACAAGAATATAGTCATCTGGAACAGGGCTTCAAGGAAATAGAAAAGGAACACTACAGCCATGGGATAAAACAGGCAAATGGGGAAGAAGGTATATATACCCTGTTAAAGGGATAGAAGTACTTGCGAAGATCTCACTCCTGAGACACAAGCCCACTTAAAGACTTAATCAGCATACTACCACACCAACAAGCCTCCATAATAATAGTAGAGTGCTAAAAGAGCTATAAAAGACACAGCCATTCTCAGATAGGTTAAAAGTAAAAGGATGGAGAAAAATTTATCATGCTAACATTAATCAAAAGAGGGTTGGAATAGCTATATTCCAACAAGCACAAGCAGAATTCACAAGGAAAATGATCAAAATTCAAGAGGAATATTACATAATAATAAAAGGGTCAGCACTCCAAGAAGTTATATAGTCCTAAACATGTACTTTAAGTCCTCATTTATTATTGATAGGTTCTTAAAAACTGCCACTTTAAATTAAATGGCATATAAGGAAACCATGTTTTTCTCATCAACGTTATAATGAAATAACATTGAAGGAGACAACATTATTTGAGGACCTGCTGTACATCATTTCACTAAAGGTTGCAGTGTCCATGAACCTATCCATGATGTTAAGTGTGGATTTGCTGTATGCACCTAGCAACAGATACTATCAATACATGAGACAGAAATTGAAAGAAGTGAAAGGAGAAACAGTCAAATCCACTATTATAGTTGGAGTCCTCAATATCTCTCTTTGAGTTTTTTTTTTTTTTTTTTTTTTTTTTTTGAGACCAGGTCTCGCTCTGTTGCCCAGGCTAGAGTGCAGTGGCATCATCATAGTTCACTGCAACCGCAGAGCAAGCAGGCAGAAAATAGGACAGATGCCCTAAAAAGCAATAACAATCAACATGGACAAATTGACTTTTATACAATATTTGTGCAATAAAAATAAAATATGCATGAAACGGTAACTAAAATAGACCACATTCTGGGCCATAAAGCTCACTACAAAAAACTTAAAATAACAGGAAACACACAAAATATGTTCTGAAACTAAAATAGAATTATACTAGAATCAGTAACAAAAAGATATCTAGGTTTTTTTTTGGAAATACATGGAAATTATACTATACATTTCTAAATAATTCTTATGAATTAAAAAAGAAAGCTTAAGATAAATTACAAAATATTTTAACTAAATAAAAATAAAAATGCAATGTATGGTTTGAGTATGCAGTGAAAGCAGTATTTAGAGGAAAATTCATAGTATCAAGTGCATATTTAGAAAAAAAGAATATCTAAAATTAATAACATAAGTTTCCCTCTACAAAAATAAGATTAAGAACAAATTAGAGCTACAGAAAGCCGAATTAAGTCAATTAGAAAAATTAGGCAATTTTAATTAAGAAAACAAATTAAGCCAACCAGGAAAAAAGGAAATAATAAATATAAGAGCAGGAACCAATAAAATCAAAAATAGGAAAACAATGGTGAAAATCAGCAAAACCAAAAGCTATTTCTTTGAAAAGATTAATAAATTTTATGAACTTCTTGCCAGGCCAACCAGAAAAATAAAACTTAAGAAATAAATTACCAATATCAGAAATGAAACTGGGTAAAAAGGCTATTGCTCCCCTGGTTCCATAATCAGAGGAGTATTACAAACAACTCTGTGCCATAAACCTGATAACTTAGATGACAATCATCAGTTTCTTGAAAGACACTAACTACCAAAATTCATTCAAAGGGAAATAGAAAACCTGTGTAGTCTTACACTAATAACGATAATAAACCAGTAGTTTAAAAACTAAAAACAAACAAATAAAACCCACTGGGCCCAGAGTTTTCTTAGCTGAATCCTACCAAACATTTAAGGAAGAGATAATACCAATTTTCCACAATCTCTTTGAAAAACAATAAAAGAGGAGGAAATATTTCCCAACACATTTTATAAGACCTGCATTAGCCTAATACCAAAACCACATAAAAATATTATACGAGAAGGAAACTATGAACCAATTATTTTTATTTTTCATGAACCTAGATATAAAAATCATTAACAAAATATTATCAAATCTAATCCTAAAATGTATGAAAATAATTATGCACCATGACCAAGTGGGATTTATTTCAAGTATGCAAGACTGGCTCAACATTTGAAAATCAATTAATATAGTCTACCACACCAACAGCCTAACAAAGAAAAATCATATGATCATAACAAACAATGAAGTAAAAACATTTGCCAACATCCAACATGCATTCATGACTAAAAAGTCTCAACAAACTAGGAATAGAAGGGGTCTTTTTCAATTTGATAAAGGATGTCTACAAAAAAACTTACAGCTAATATCATAAGTAGTAGTAAGAAACTGGATGCTTCTCCCTTAAGATCAGGAATAAGACAAGGATGTCATCTCTTGCCACTGTCACTCAACATCTTACTGGAAGTCCTAGCTAGTACCATAAGACAAGAAAAAGAATTAAGAAATCCATAGCTTGGAAAGAAGAAATAAAACTGTCTTTGGTTGTCTAGGTAAAAAATCCCAAAGAATCAATAAAATGTTCTACATGCCAGTAGGGCAAGGTTACAAGAAACAAGGTGAATATATAATGTAAAAGTCAGTTAGTTTTCTACGTGCAAGCAATAAACATTAGCATTTGAAAATAAAATACAACCACAGTCCATTAACACCAATAGAAAAAGTAAAGAAATACTTAGATATAAATCTAACAAAATGTGTGAAGAATATATATGTGGAAAATTACATAACTTTAGTGAAGGAAATCAAGGATCTAAGTAATTTTAGAAATAAGTGTAGACTATAAGATCATAGACAAAAGGAAGTGTTCATAATCAATATACTTTAGTTGGTGAAGTTGCTTTCCGTAGGGATATAAGTTAATTTTGAAACCACTGTACATGTTACTGGCATTGAACAAATACAAAATGGATGGCAGATAACAGGAGTCAGGTTCATCACTATCAGAGTGGGAAGTTACAAAGAAACAAGGGAAGAAGGCAAGAATGAACCATGTAGTACTGGAGTTGATTTGGAAACATCATTAAAAACTCATGTTTGCTTAATATAGATATAAATAAGTATATATTATAAAGTAGTTATAGACATATGTATTTACATGCATTGGAATTCATGTACATATATATATATATTTTATTTTCTAGTTCCATCTGTTAAGAAAGCCTACAAGTAATGATACCCCATTAGCAAGGAGCAAACCTAGTGCTTCAATCTTGGTTTCGAATACCATTTTCCAATAAAAGGAACCAGAGCTCTTTGGAGAAATGGCTGATTCTAAGACAGGAAATATGCAAGATGAGACTGGAACATCCTGTAGTGCTAGAAAGTAAGGATTTACTTGTAAAAAAACAGAACAATTGGAATATGTCAATAGGACACAGGAGCTAATTGAAAGACTTCCCAATGGCCAAAGCTCAAATAACTTGAGCATCAAAATAAGTAACATATATTGGAATATAACTTATGGAATAAATATTCATGCATTCATACTGTCATAAATAACTGAATGATACATAAATAAAAAGAGAGAAATAGACAAATGATGTATGTAGCTGTTTCCCCTCAGGAAGTACAGCATAATTCCCCAACCTTTAATTGTAGGTTATACATAGTGACTATAAAGAACTGAAAAATTAATAAGGAATTTAAAATCTTTAAAAATCCTGGGTATAAATAACTTTGGGCCCTTTTGTGGTGAATATAAGTCAGTCTATAATGGAAGAATGGTAATATACAATAAAAAGAATGCATCATGATCATGTTAGGTGTATTCAGTCATCCAAGGATTTTTTTTTCTTTTGTCAGCAAGGTGTATTTTATTATCTTGTGAATAACATTGATTTACATGTTTTAACATTCAGTGATCATTTATCTATTTGTAAGGCGCTATTTTGCTTGTTTGTTTATTTTAATTTCAAAATATTAAGGGGGTACAAATGTTTCAGGTTACATGGATTGCTTTGGCAATGCTTGAGACCCAGCTATAGGTGGATTAATAAAATGTGGTATACGTTTATCATGGAGTACTACTGAGCCATAAAAAGGATGAATTAATGCCTTTTGCAACAATCTGCATGTGAGTGGAGACCATTCTCGTAAGTGCAGCATCTCAAGAATGGAGAAACAAGCACCACATGTACTCACTATTAAATTGAAACTAACCGATGAGCACCCCTGTGCCCAGAGGGAAATAAAGCTCAGTGGAAATCAACCAGGGAGAGGGGGAGGAGAGGAGGGGCAAAACCTTCCTCATGGCTACAATAAACACTATTTGAGTGATGGGTGCACCAAGGATATTTTAATGTCAAATTTATCTCTCAATGCAATTTACAAAATAGATCAAGTAAAAGAATAAATGCTATTGTCTTAATACATGTAAAAATGATAAATTTCAACACATATTTGGATCAAACTCTAAGACTATTAGGAATAGAATAAAATTGTTTAACTTCAAGATCTTATCTCAAAAAATTATATCAAGTATCATTCTTTACATTTGGACACATGACAAAGAGCAAAGATGCCAACTATTATATTACTATTAAAGACAGTTCAAGACAGTCTAACAAACACAGTAAGATAATAAAGTAAATGATATAAACATTAAAAGTTATTACAAAAAACTTTATGTATAGAAACTATGACCACATATCTAGAAAATCCAAATAACTACAGAAAAATGTGAGAATTTATAGGAGAGGTCAAGAAATTCACCAGATATAAACTCATTTTAGAAAATCACTTGCACCACTATATCAGCTGTACCTACTTAGAAAATAGATACTAATCACCATTACAGATACTATAAACTGTCTAGAAGTTAGCATAGCAAGAAAGTCTAACACCTTTATGGATTTTTTAAAAGAATCTTATTAAAGGAAATGTAAGAAATACAAATTAAAAAGCAAAGAAAAGAGACTCCCCTAGTTAGGTTTGAGCATACTCAAAATCCAATGGATATTGAAACCAAAAAACTCAACAAACTGAATGATTTCAGGAGACATTATGCAGGAATTTGTCAAAACTGAGTAACACAGAAAGGTTACATTATCATATGAAAACATCCTGAGTAGAGTTTGTATCTAGAAAATATGATGCATAACGAAGAGGTCCTACCACCTAGTGGGCTGGATTATTCTACTAGAGGGTAAAGGGAAATTGACATATGGGGAAAGCATGCACATAATATAAAATATTTATATTTAAAAATTAAAATAAAAATATAGAGATAACTTTGTATACGAATATAAAAATATGTCCATCACAATGACCAAAATATAAAAAAAAAAAATAATAAGAAAACAAAGGGAATATAGCATGGCAATTCTCAAATTTTAATTTATACCCAAAATGCTTAGGGATCTTGTATTCTAAAGTACAGATTCTAATTCAGTCAGCCTAGCTCAAGGCCTGAGACTCTGCGTTTCTTTCAAACTCCCGGGTGGTGTGGAGGCTGCTGTGCTGTGATCCACACTTTAAGCAGCAAGAATAGGGGAAACTATTAGTAACCTGGCATGGTGGCTTCAAATCACATCAAATTAGCTAAGCTGAGATCTTTTCCAGAATTCCCTTTCCTGTTTGGTTCTGGGCAAGAGTTGATCACAGAAGGAATGATCTAGAAGATAGAGTCAAGAACTAGGCATACTAATGCTCAGAATATTGGTGTGAAACCAGGTGCTGCAGCACCCCATGCATATTGCTGCAGTACAGCTGGCTTACCTGTTTGACATGAGGTGACATTCTGGTCCACAGCTCCTGCGGTGCCCACTGGGTCTCTTCATCCAGCTGCTCCAAGACACAGGCCAGGTTCAGGTCTGGCTGAACCTGCATCATTACCTACATCATCGGAGTTGCAGGTATAGAGGCAGTGATGACGTGGGTCCCTGCTCGTCCACATGGGTTGCGATTTTTTCTTGCCGTTACCACTTTGTGTCTATCACCTCTTCCCGATGTTAGGCCCAGCTCCAGATGTAGAGACAACACTTATACAGGAGGCTTAACCAGTTCCCAGGATCACATGTGGTATAATCTCTGTATTAATTAAATAGGGGTTCTGCTTCTCTGATCAAACTTTAAGGGATATACCTTGAAGAAGGTAGGGGAAGGGAAATGACTTCTTAAACCAGACTGTAAATTATAAAATGTAAGGTGAGTAAAATAATGCTGGCTATGATCACATTAAAATTTAGGACTACTCATTGTAGACAAAAATATTAATAACAGACAGATGTCGTTTTAGGAGAAGGTATTGCCAACTTCTAACCAAAGGACATCAACATTTAAAACATTCCAATATTTTAAGGAACTAATAAAAATCAACCAGAAAAAGCCACAAGGCACAAAAGAGAAATAGTCAAAGAATATAAAGAGGCAATTCACTAAGGGGTAGCTGTGCAGCTAACAGGATTTAAAAGATACTTAAACTCATTATAATTAAGTAAATTAAAATCAAAAAGAACAATGAGATAGTCCTTTGACCCAGAAGATGGGCAAAATTCAGAAATGAAATCCAGATAATCCTAAATTGTATTTTTCTCAAGTATTGGAGGAAATGGGGACCGCACGGCACACTAGTGGGAGTATGAACCATATAGTCATTCTAGAGAGGAACCTGTCTTATACATGATGATATTAAGTATGCATGTTCCATTTTACAGGAATCTTACTCCTGGGATTGCCATCCCTTCCCCCAACCCCAATTCATTTATAGGCCCTCAAGGGGACTTCTATGAAGATAGTCAGATAGTCAGTATAGCGTCATGGAGGATGGAACAGGAAGCAATCTCACAGTCCATCACCGTGGGAGAGGATAAGTAATGTGTTGTGGATGCCTGCCAGAGAATATGATATTATGCAGCTCTTAGAAGCAATTAACTCACTGTACCAGAAACATAAATAAATCTAAAAAAATAGTGTTGAGTACAAAATCTGTAGTTCAATTCAACTTTTATGAATTAAAATAAATATAGAAAGTCGTGTTATGCATTTATCTTCAAAAACATAACCTACAGACTAATATTAAATATTTTATAGTAGATTACTTATGGGGAAGGAAAAGGGGAAATGCTGGGTGCTGGAGAGGAGAAAAAAAAAATCAGAGTATGATTAAATCAAGTACCTGTATCTGAGAATCAAATAGAGTAGAGGAAAGAAAGAAAGAGAGAAGAGTAGAAGACTTTAAAGACATTTGCCAAGCAATCTGAAGGCAGAATCCTTACAGAACTTTGGTATTTTTCCCCCAATATTTTACAGTTGTCTCACCCATGCCAAGTTTACCAAGCAGAATATTTCATGAATGACCTTTATTGAGTCTTCTATAGTATTCAACTTGATTTTCATAAAAATAATCACTTTATTTTATACTCACATTTGAATAGGTCAATACATAAAATCAAATAATATTAAATAAATGAATAATTAAATAATGAAAATAATAAGTTCAACTAGCTTGGAAAGATTTAAAAGGAACACAACAGTTCTTTGGTAAGTGTTCCCTCACCTGAGCTGGCATCTGAGCAGGAGTGTACCACAAGGGAGGTGACTGGTCAATGCTCAGCAAGCCCAGGCATCTGTCAGGTTTCATAGAGGTAGTGTGGAATGTCTGCTGGTATTCTAGAAGCCAGAAAGTGGTACTGTTTTAGGGAAAAAAAATATAACCATCAAATAAATCTCATGATGTCTTTGAGATCATTGCTAAAGATGAGGCTAAACGTATTTAAGTATAAATAAGCAGCTGATTGAAAAAACAAAGATTATGTAGATAAAATTAAACACATTAAACATGTTGGCTAATACCAGGGGATACCCAGATATTTGGCTGAACATTTCTGGATGTGTCTATGAAGATGTTTCTGGATGAAATTAGCATTTGAATCAGTGCACTAAGTAAAGCTGACGACCCTCTGCAGTGTTGAGGGCCTGACAAGAAGAATAGGCAGAGAAAGGAGGAATTCCCCCATTTTCTTCTCTCTGACTGCTTGAGATGAGACATGTCTTCTCCTCATCTCAGACAGATCTATGCCAGATCCTCTCCCCTGGTTCTTAGGCCTTCAGACTGTGATTGAATTACACTATTGGCTTTCCAGGGTCTGCAGCATAGAGACAGCAGATCACGAGATTTCTCAGCCTCCATAATTTCATGAGCCAATTTCTTCTAACAAATTTTTCATATATATGTGTATATTAAGAGGATATCTTTTGTTTCTCCAGAGAACCCTGACTGATACAGTCAACTAATATACCACCATTTATTAAGGTAGTACAAAGAATATATTTCATATATTCAATTCCGTATGAATTTGAACTTGACCCTCTTATAGATAGGTCAAAAACAGTCAAATAGCAGCAATTTCATATAGTTCAACCAGACACTATATAGTATATCTCCATACTGATAGAAATGATCTGGTAAAAATGGAATATTTATGATGTAGAAATATGAGGAGGGATTCAAAGGTATAAAGTTCTTAAGAAAAAATGGATTCATTTTGTAAGACAGATGATTTTGTGTGTGTTACATTTCCTGAACTATCAAATTCCTTAAAATATTTTCAGTTTTTTTACTAATGAAATAAACTTTCTGTGCTCATGAAACATTGGGTTTGTATAAAACGCAAATCATATATCAAAAATTGTATATCACAATTTTTCATACAATAATTTAATGGATTTATTATTATCTTCTGACTTGAGTATTTCAGAGAAGTCTGTGATCATCATAACTGTTGTGCCATTCTAGATAATCAAGGCTTTTTTTTTTTTGCTAATTTTTAAAAAATCTTTGATTTGTTTGGAATTTCTTCTTTTTTTTAATTTCAGTATATTGTGGGGATACAAAAGTTTTGGTTACATGGGTTGCTTTTGTACTGCTTGAGGCAATGTTATAAGTGTGCCCATTATCCAGATAGTGTACATTGTACCCATTAGGTATGATTTCACCCATCCCCTCCTCCCCCCTCCCACCTGTTTGATTTCCGTTGAGTTTTACCTCCTACTGTGCACATGAGTGCTGTTCAGTTAGTTCCCATTTAATAGTGAATACATGTGGTGTTAGCGATAAAAATACATAAATGTGATTTACCAAATAAACCGAAGGAAAAACAAAGATCATATGATCATCTCAATAGATGCAGAAAAAGCATTTTACAAAATTCAACACCATTTTATGATAAAAACTCTTAACAAAATAGGCATAGATGGAACATATCTCAAAATTATAAAATCCATGTACAACAAACTGACAGCCAATATCATACTGAATATAGGGACAAATTAAAAGCATTTCCACTTAGAACTAGAACAAGACAAGGATGCCCACTGTCACCACTTCTATTCAAGACAGTGCTGGAAGTTCTAGCCAGAGCAATCAGGTAAGAGAAGGAAATTAAAGGTATCCAGATGGGGAAAGAAAGGGGGACGTCAAACTATTGCTCTTTGCTGATGATATGATTTTATATCTAGAAAACCCCAAAGATTCTGCCAAGAGAATCCTGGAATTGATAAATAAATTCAGCAAAGTCTCAGGTTACAAAATCAATGTGCACAAATCAGTAGCTTTCTCTTATACCAACAATGGTCAAGCTGAGAATCAAATCAAAGACTCAATACCTTTCACAATAGCTAGAAAGAAAATAAATTACCTAGGAATACGTTTAACCAAGGAGGTGAAAGAGAACTAGGAATTTTTTCTTCTTTTGTCTTTTCGCATGGTCTATATAATTTTACTCAACTTCCATTCTTGAGTAGTATCTTCATTTGGGGAAAACTTTATTGCTTTGGGTATTGCTTGTGCTTCAATTGCTTTGGTTTATTCCTTAGGAACACATGCAAACCTTCATTCTCTCTTCTCTATATTTTTAACTTGTCTGTGTCTGTTTTTTGCAGGACCTTCTCACATTTCAGATTCAATATTCCAGCATCAATTCTGTTTATCATAACTCCAGTACAGATTTTCATTTCTGTCTTGCCTTTATAGGTTCCCAATGATTCTTCACGCATGCATCTCCTTTTGGTTTTTTTTTTTTTTTTTTTTTTTTTTTTTTTTTTTTTTTTTTTTTTTTTTTTTTTTTTTTTTTTTTTTTTTTTTTTTTTTTTTTTTTTTTTTTTTTTTTTTTTTTTTTTTTTTTTTTTTTTTTTTTTTTTTGGCTTTTTTTTTTTTTAATTTAATTTTATTTATTTATTTATTTTTTTGAGATAGGGTCTTGCTCTATCTCCTGGGTTAGAGTGTAGCGGCTTCATCATAACTCATTGCAACCTCAAACTCCTGGGCCCAAATGATCCCTCCACCTCAGCCTCCCGAGTAGCTGGGACTACAGGCATGTGCCACCACCCCCGGATAATTTTTCTATTTTTTGTAGAGATAGGGTCTCACCCTGGCTCAGGCTGATGTCAAACTCCTGGGCTCAAACAATACTCCTGCCCTTGACCTCCTGAAGTGCTAGGATTACAGGCATGAGCCACTGCACTGGCAGCATTTCCTTTTTTGTCTCATATATTAACTTTTCTTCTTCAATTAAATTGACACACAGTTTCTACTCTTATTTTACAGAGGCCCTGTTTTCTTGCATGCTGTTAAAGATATCAACATTATTACTACTACAACATTATTAATATTATTGTTTTGCTTTGATTTCCATACTAAATTATTTCCACTGGTCTTTCCTTTCTCTGAATTCTTAGCACGATACTTTGCTTATTTACTTATTTAACAATATTTGTACAAGCCCCAGGTAGGCTGTTTTATCTACCCGGTTTTGAATAAAGTAAGCTCTATCTAGACATAGCCAATAGACCTGTTGAGTGAATTGTTCATGTCTCAATTCTCAATCTGCTCACATTTTTCTGGATTTGTCTGCTCAGTCAATCAATGGATAGCTAGGTGGATTTTTTAGCTTCTGGCCATATTCACAGCATCAAGCAGGTCGACATTTTGTAGCTGTCCTTTTTTTATGTGTCTCATCTTCTAATCCACTACCTCCATCTCTGACATGTCGAAGTCAGACTAGTGAATAAAGAAATTATTTTATAATACCGAGAACATATCACTTTCCAATAACTTCCTCTTCATTCTTTTTCACCTTTCTTTAGCAATTTTATTTTGGTAGAAAATATGTATCCCTAGATTCAATATGCCTGTGTTGGTCTCCCATGCCCACCCAGACTCTCATTCCCCTAAACACTCAGTTGCTTCCATTTGAAATATTTTTCACTGTCTTTTAATTTGGAAGTTACTAACAAAATTAGAAATTGCTATAGCACTCTGACTAGAAAAGCAACACACACCATGGGAAGACAGCTTAATGTGTTATTTACACAGTCTCATGTTTTCTGAACAAGAGACCTGAAAGAGAACATAGAGTCAACAAAAGATCTTCCTTCTTTTATTTATTTATATTTATTCATTTGTTTATTATTTATTTGTTTATTTTTATTTCAGAATATTACAGGGGTACAAATGTTTAGGTTACATATTTTACCTTTGCCCTGCCTGTGTCAGAGCTACAAGCATGTCTATCCCTCAGACAGTGTACACCGCACCCACTAGGTATAAATATACCCATTCTCTCCTTAGATTCAGGGGTATAAACGGTTTTATGATACATGGGTGAATTGTATAGTGGTGAAGCCAGGGCTCTTAGAGCACCCATCCCTTGAATAGTATATTTTATATCCAACAGGTAATTTTTGATCCCTCTCCCCCCGCCCCCCCCATAGTCCCTTAACCCCTTCGGAGTCTCCAAAGTCCATTTTACCATTCTATATACCATGTATACCCATTGTTTAGCTCCCACTTGTGAGAACATGGGGTATTTGTTTTTCTCTTCCTGAGATACTTCACTTAGGACAAGGGTCTCCAGTTCCATTAAGGTTTCTGCAAAAGACATTATTTCATTCCTTTTTATGGCTGAGTAGTACTCCATGGTATATATGTACCGTATTTCCTTTATCCATTCATCAATTCATGGGCATTTATATTGGTTCTATATCTTTACAATTGTGAATTGTGCTGTGATAAACATTTGGGTGCAGGTGTCTTTTTAATATAATGACTTCTTTTCCTTTGGGTAGATACTGAGTAGTGGGATTGCTGGCTCAATATTTAAATGGCCAAAAAACATGAAAACATGCTCAACATCACTAATTATCAAGGAAATGCAAATTAAAATCACAATGAGATACAACCTTACCCCAATCCGAGTGACCATTACTAAAAAGTCAAAAAACAATAGATACTGGTACAGATGTAGTGAAAAGGGAATGCTTATACACTTCTGGTGGGAATGTAAATTAGTACAACCTCTATGAAAAACAGTATGGAGATTCCTCAATGAACTGAAAGCAGACTGTCTTACTTTTAGATGGGAAAGTTAGCTCTGGTTCAGGCATCACAGCATGAGTGGGTTAGCAATTTCCATTTTCAGAAATATTTGTTCCACAAGCTTTGTATGTACTAGAAAAGCGTCTCAGATTTTGGCAACTGATTTTTACGTTGCCTTATTATACCTGGTTCTGGGTTTGAAGAAGCTGTATTAGAATACTAGCCAAAGTCATTTGAAAAATAACAAAATTTATCTTTCTTTATTTTATTCATATAAACTTTTACTGTAAGCTGTAAACCATAAATTTTTACCTCACTGCATCTATTCTTTCTTTATAGTTTTTAAAGTTCTAGTTCTTCTTTCATTGTTTCTGCCTTTATTTTAGTTTTTCTTTTAAATATCCTTTACTTGCTGCTGTTATAATCTGGGGCTCACCTTTCTTTTAGTCTTATCCTCTATTACATCAACTCCAAGTTTTTCCTACCTTGGTTCTGATTTGTTTATGTCTTTCCTACAGAATAACTATTTGGAATTTTTCCCTCTTCTGCTGGCATTTATATTTCTAGTTTCACATCATGGCTAATTATTTACACAATGTATACTGAGACATCGAAGAGTGCTTATTAATCCCACAGCAGGTAGTGGCAGATTGGAACACTGTGCTTCCAGCTCTGTCCAGTCAGTCATCTCTTGAACTTTTCAGATAAATTATTTAGAAAATATTATTCCCCTTTTCACTGGAAGCATCATGCAGAAAGAAAAATGAAATCAGCATCTTGAACTACTCACTTGGCATAAATCACATAAATCATGAAGTTTGTTTTGGGCAAATGACCAATTACATGCTGATATTTGAGTTGGTTGTTTCTCTATGATAAATTAGGAGGGCTAACTTTGAAACAGCCACTGTAAACTTTGTTTCCAAGAGATTCTGATATGATACCAAGGCCTGAAAAGTCTTTTTGCACCTATACCTATATTTTCACCTTTGCTCTAGTACATGTACAGAGGAATCACAAGAGAGGACCAAAACAAGAAAAAGAAAGGGAAAAAAAGGCAACGGCTTATGAATTTTCCAAGTGACCATTGGCCACCCCTCTTATACTAGAGATTCCTTCACATTCATCTGCTAGAGCTACTCCTCCTGTTCCTTACCTCTTGACAAATTACAACTTGTCATCATATTGTAAATAACAGTTGGGGAATACGTAATGAAAAATCTCATGGGCTGGGCAAAGCATCACATTATTAATTTGTCAGAAATGCTATTACCTAGAGAGCCAATTTTAAAATTGTAGCTTTTGTAACATAGCATTAGAATGACTCACACTGAGCAGCATTTAGCAATACCAGGAAACTTATTGGGAGAACTAGTCAAAGTGATTTCTTTTCAGTATTGCCAAAAATAACTCAATTTTATGTTTTTTAATGATAAAAAGGTGCTGAAGATTAAACAGGCAAAAATACTTTTGAAGAAAGGAGTTTACAGTTGAAAATCTAGATTTTTTTCATTCATGTTTCTAGTTTTAATTCATTCAACCACATGCAATTGTTTGTATTTGACCTACAAAAAATAGTGAAGAAATTACCCTGTGATTCTGGCTGCCCCTACTTCAATAAAATCAAATTTTCCTATTTCTCATAAAATATATTATTAGTCAAAAGCTGAAAAGGCTTGTTTAGAGTTAAAAGAATGATATGATTAGATAAGGGCTAAAGTTACTAAAAAGACTTATGTGGAATTTTTTAATATATTGTGTGGTGCTCATATTTCAAAACACTATGTTATATACCATCAATATATACAATTTTATTTGTCAATTAAGAATTAAATACATAAATTTAAAATTTTAAAAGGAAACAAATGATGCTTTTGTTTCCTATGGAATAATTTGCTATGCTCATCAAACATACATGGGGCTGTTCTGCCTCGGTGTACAGGTCCTGGAAGTCATTAACTTGACCCTTTTCAATGGATGTATCATGGGAAAGCCCAGTGAGAAAGGAAAAAGGGAAAGGAAGAAGAAAGAACTTCTCAGCTATACCTACAATATGGCAATACCCTAGGCATATGAAGTCATGAGACTATGAGAGTTTTCTAGCTTAACTTCTTATTTTTATTCATGATTTCTGCCATCGCATAGAGTGTAAAGATTTATAATGGATATTCAATAATTGCTTTTTGTGGCTGGCATAAGCACCTATTCTCCTTTCATAAAACTCTACCAGAACCAATGTCAACATCTTGGTTGAGAGAAGCTTTCTGTATGTTGTAATTGCTTGTCTTAAACTATTCTAAAGAAAAGTTACATAAAAATGTCTACTCAAAAGTACTTGTAACTTTTGCTATAAGCCTTTCAGCCTGTAACCATTTGCAGCTTTTATAACACTGATTAGATATGCCACAGTGGGTGAAGTAGAGTCAACGTGAGACCCTCTCAAAAATACTCTGGAAAAAGGCAGTCTTGTTTCCACAAGTGAATTAAATAAAATTGCATGCTATAGTTCAGGAATATTTCTTCTTGCTCTGATTTTGGTGAATATAGAAAATAGGATTACCTGTCTTTTGCTTTGATGCTTGAACTAAAAATTGTTACCTTGGAAAATACTAATGATTTTTACATGAATTTCTACAAAACAAAAAAGGAGGCATTAAAAACACCATATATGTGTTGTAAAATACCTTTCTTATACTGTCTAATATTTCTAATTTCCTTTTGTTGTCAGGGAAGGGGGAGGGAACTTGAAAATCATACCATACGCCACCAACAAAAACAACAACAAAAATTGATTTTTTTTACTGTTGTTTTTCCTTTTTATTTTATTCTTCATCTCCTCAGAAGAAAAACTGTAAGCTAGAGTGATATAAGCTCTAAGACTGTTATCTGCTGATTATGTGATTATTCTATATTCTGTAACCTTACTACATATAAAACTTCCAGAGACACAAACTTAAATATCACTCATGACAAAATACCCAAAACAAAGGATTTTATTTAAAGAAAGAGTTCTTTTGCTAGATTGAACAGATCACTCTTTAAAGAGGCAGTTGTGTCTTAGGGAGGAAGGAAACTCAGGCCCCTACACACACAAGAGTCAAAACACTAAAGTGCTTTTTTAGACTGTGGTTACATTTGCTTATATAACAACAAATTGAGTATATGCCTTTCCCTCTTAAAAACCTTATATTTTTGAATGATGGTTTATCATATAATTATTTCTGATGAGGGGTTAAGTCCGAACTTATAATAATAGTTTTTTCATAAAAATTTTAAACATTTCTAAACAATAGTTTATAACATGATGTTAAAAGAGCATGTTCAAAAAGAATATTTTTAAGAAAAAAAATTTAACCCAAATCAAGAATTTATCTAAATAGCTTAGACAGAATGAGCATGTATATATGTACTCCAAGAAGAGAAGAAAGGTTAAGTTCTTAACTTTTTAATATAAAGTAGGTAAGAATGGAAAAAAGAAAGATAATGGCAAGATTATCTGTTTCAGTTCCAACATTTAAAAGCCTTGATAGTCATCATCTCCATACTAATGACAAGAAAAAGTGAGCAAATTAAAAACTAACAACTTTTCTTGGACCCATCAGAGAACTACTAGCAAACCACTACCCCAAATCTGGAAAGAAAGGCAGATCCAGCTGAGTCATAGCTGAGATTTTCTTGCCTGGAGCAGAAGCTGCTGGATCCATAAACCTGTAGGAACATATAAATGGTAATTTTGACAAGTAGCTGCAGGCTCAGTATGCACTAGCATGAGTGTGAAAAATTCCTGAAGCTCCTAGAGGTCTCCCAAGCTTTCATGGGTTTTACCTCCAAGAACCCCAGCAGATTATCACAGTGAAAAACCAAGAAAGAGTCCCTCCTGGCTCTGACAGGTGGAAGAGATTAATAATCGTTGTGAAATACACCAAGAGTATTGTCCATAACAAAATCTACTCTCCAAAGGGAGAGAAAAACTTTACCAGAACTTTGTCCTACCTATCCGTTTCTCCCACTCAGCCTTCCTGTCTTATATAACAGGAAGAGTAAGACCTAACAAATACCTTTGAAGGTCACAGGTCTGGAAACAGGTCCAGTAAAAGACTGAGATTGACGGATAGGGCTGCAGAACACTTCCTTCCCCTACACTTTGCCACCATAACAGAAAGAGCTCTGTTCCACTAACAGAGTTACAGGTAAAAGAGTTGCAAAACACAAACTCTCTCTGAGAAAAATTATAGAAAGATTATAACTACATAATTTCAAACAAAACAAATTTCTGAACCAGGAAAATCATCAGGGAGAAAAAGAGATATTATAAAACTATAAAGAAGTCAATTCTCCAAGAAAGTATAACAATCCTAATCATGCATGTACCTAAAAACAAGGCATCAAAATATCAAAAAACTGATAGACTTGATAGGGGAAATAAACAAATCCACTATCATCATTAGAAATTTCAGCACCACTCTTTCAGTAACTGATACACCAAGCAGACAGATAATCAGAAAACACGAGTTGACTTAAACAGTCCCTTCGATCACCTTAGTCTAACTGACCTTTGTAGAGTACTCCATTCAACAATAGGAGGATTCACATTTTTCTCAATCTTATGTGGAATATTCACCAAGAGGGACTGTGGTCTGGGCCTTAAAACACACTTTAAATAATTCAAAATAATAAAAGTTCTACAAATTATGTTCTCAGACACAATAGAATTAAACTACAAATCAATAACAGGAAGATAGTTGGAATATACCCAAATATTTGGAGATTAAATGGCATACTAGTAAGTAAAACTTTGGTCAAAGAAGTTTCAAGAGAGAAACTTTTAAAAAATTTTAACAAAATTAGAATGAAACAATGAAAATTCTTTTATCAGAATTTGTGGGATGCAACAAAAGTAGTACTTACAGGGAAATTTAAAGAAATAAATACATATTTTAGAAATGATAAAAGATTTAATATTAATATTCCAAACTTCCACCTTAGGAAATTTGTGAAAGAAGAGCAAATAAAATAAAATAAATAAGAAAAGTTAGCGTAGGTATCAATGAAATTGAATACAGGGAAACAATAGAAAAACTAATCAAAACCAAAAGCTGATTCTTTGAAAAGATCACCAAGATAAGTGAAATAAAATAATATTGAGAAACCTTTAGCAGGGATAAATACAAGAAAATAAGCAAGTTGAACAAAAATGGACAATGTCATAAACGAAAGAAGGGTGGTCATTATTAATCTCATGAACACAAAAAGATAAGAAAAATTATGAAAAACTCTATGCCTACAAATTTTGTAAGTTAAATGAAATTGACCAATTTCTTGAAAGATACAAACTTACCAAAACTCACACAAGGAGAAAAAAACCAATTTGAATAGGCTGACATCTATTAAAATAATCAAATTAACAACTAAAAGCCTTCAAAAAAAGGAAGGGTAAGGCCAATTATTTCACTGGTAAATACAATCAAATATTTAAGAAAGAAGTGACACCAATTCTCTACAGTATCTTCCAGAAAACAGAAGCATAGGAGTACTTTCTAACTTGTTCTATGAGGTCAACATTACCCTAATACCAAAACCAGATAAAGACATTTAAGAAATGATGACTACAAACTGATATTTCTCAAGAACATAGATGTAAAAATCCTTCATAACAACAAATCAAATCCAGTAATGTATTAAAAAATTACATACTATGATCCAGTGAGATTTATTCCAAATATGTAAGGCTGGTTCAACATTCAAAAATCAATTAATATAATTCATCACATCAACAGTCTGAAGAAGAAAACTCTTGTGACTATATCAATAGATACAGAAAAGTCTTTGACAAAATCCAACACCTATTCATGATAAAAAAAATTCTCAGCAAACAAGGAATCTAAGGGGAACTTCCTCAAGTTGGTAAAGAGCATCTTAATAAAACCTACAGCTAATGCCATACTTAATGGTAGAAGACTAGATGCTTTCCACCTAAAATCAGAAACAAAGCAAGGATGTCCTCTCACCCTACTCCTACTCAGCATCATACTAGAATTACTAGTTAGTGCAATAGAACACAAAAATAAATAACAAACATATAGGATGAGAAAAGAAAAATTAAACTCTCTTTGTTCAGAGGTAAAATTATTATCTGTATAATCCTAAGGAATTGACATAAACAGAACAACTAAATAAATGAAGTAGTATTGGATTATAACCCAAGGTATAAAATAAATACCTGCGAGTCCATACTGATATAAATGTTTGAATAAATAGATGAGGAAGAATTTCAAACAATTAATTTAGATGTGTAGATACTATGGTCTCCAGGAGGTAGAGCACAACTCCCAACTCCATAAGTGACTTGCACATAGTGACTTCCTTCAAAGAGTAGAATATTAAAAAGGAGATAAACAGTATCTTTACAATGGAGAAAGCCAATAAACAAACTCTCTCTCAGCTAGTTGTCAAGGTTAACATCAACAGGGATATGTCATGTTGTTAGTAGGCACTCTTGAAAGAGATAATGAGAATGGCAATTGACCTCTGTGGTCTTCCTCTCAACAACCCCCAAATCCCAGTCTAACCATTAAAAAAAGCCAGAAAAATTACAATTAAAGGACTTTCTAGAAAAACACCTGACCAGTATTTCTCAAAACTTTCTAAGTCTTTAAACATAGAAAGTCTGAGAAAATATTACAGCCAAGAGTAGCCTAAGGAAACATACAATTAAATGTAATGTGATATCCTGGATGGACGCCTGGAACAGAAAATGAACGTTAGTAAAAACTAAGGAAAACTAAATAATGTGTAGACCTTAGTTAACAATGATGTATCAGTATTTGTTCCTTAATTATAACAAAATGTATCACACTACTATGAAGTGTTAACAACAGGGGAAATTGGGTGTGGAGTATATGGAAATCTTTATGCTATATTTGTAAATCCACACTCTTCCAAAATAAAAAAAAAAAGTAAAAAGTAAAAAAAAAAGATGATACAAAAATTGTTCTAGAAACTGCATGCTCATTGTTTCAATGACATGGAAAAGTGTGAGATATATCCACTGTTAAGTGATAGGCCCTCTGTGATATTAGGTGTCTGAATGGTAATTTGAATATCATATGTCTTGCAATTTTATTTTTTGAAGATCTCTCACTCTATTTATAGTCAATAACTGAGTTTACTTTCACTAATTTAATGATCCAAAGCATACTTATTGGAAACTTTGTATGTGAAAGATACTTTGGCACACCCTATGGAAATTCAAAGATAATTCAGATAGATATTTGTCTTCAACATGTCTCTTTAAACCAGTTTTTTAAAAAGCAGTAGCTAAATAGTAGCCTTTTTAAACAAAAGTTGTGAATCAGATTTTGCCTATGCCAATGCCACTTATGATCAGAGAAATTCTCTCTCTTCATTGAAATTAACATCCCCAAATTCCCAAGAGGATGCATAATGAAGATCACTGTTTTTTTGTTCTTCCTGTTGTTTTTGTTTTGTGTTGTTTTGTTTTTATCACCAGTCAAACCAAGGTGATTTATCCAAGGTCAAAGAAAAAGAAAGAAGCGAAATAACTGACTTCCTATACAAATTGATTTTTCACTCATCCACTCATGCCTGGGCTATAATTATTTCATGTGAAAGTGATTATAATGTAATTAGAAGAAAAGTCCAGTGAGATGTAATATTGTCCTGGAAAAAAATCACTTTTTAAGTTAATCCTAATATATTTTTTATCATAAGCATTAAAACAACATGCTCTCACAAAAACATATTTCATCTTTTAATGCATTCTAAAAAAGAAAGTGTTCAATATAAGGAAACCATTAATGGCATTTTTCACTTAAAATATGGCACTATGACAAAGCAGAGAGCTACATCTGCTGATATTTGGGAGTGAAAGAAAATCAGCAACTTTTCTGAGTCTTTGTAGACTTGTGCAGTTCAGACATCTTAAGCAGTCCAATCGTTGCACATATTCTAGTCACACATTTTTGTCTCCTTTAAGGGGAAGCTATGGAAAACTATAGAAAATTTGTCAGCTTGATCGAAAGAAAATATTTATCCAGCTTTTCAGGGATTCTCACGTGCATGGGATGCCATTCAAGAGGATATTGCCTCTCCATCTATTTCAACGTCATTATTCTTTTAAAAATTCTGGTGGGATTAAAGATTTCAGTTTCAGCCATCATAACTCTAACAGAAAAACTCATGTCAACACATTTTAAGGGAAGACTGGTCATATTGGATCATTTCTCAAGGTTGTGAGGAAAGAAAGTGAACTGCGAAGGTTATTGTTATCCCTCAGTTTTCAGGAACTTTAGTGGGTCTTTGTGCTCTTACAATAGTGTCTATATTACAGATAACCAAATCGTTAGCAGGAATATGGTATAGAACTATTCTATTCTTTTAACTTGATGGGAACCTTTTATTAAGATGCCTTGTATATACAGTTTCAGGGGACTGCGAGGTAAAGTCCGTTACAGGAGGTGAAGAGCATATGACGTCTTCATTAGTTAAACGTTCAGTTGAACAATCGTGTTGATCAACAGTGCACTGTGATCACTAATTTCTGCCACCCCAGACATCGGTGTCCAGAAAAAGATCTTCATTTAGTTTTCTACCCACACTTACATGATCATTTATGAGCCTCAGTTTTCTTATCTGCAAAATAAGTTTAACGCCAGGGACCTATAATACAGTGCTGCTGTGAGATTAAGTGAACTAAACATTCCACATTCTTATAACAGTGCCTGACACAGAAAAACACTCTATAAGTGTGAGCTATTAGGATTATCATTAGGTATGATAAATTGTCATTGAGAACAAGATGCATTGCTGTATTATGCGATTTGATTTAATGACAAAGTGCGTGGCAATTAAGGGAAACTTGTTTAAAAAAACACTTCAGAAAAAAATTTAAAACTGTCAGAATCCGAATTCCAAGTGAAAGTTAATAAGCATGTTGCTATGTTGCCAAGATTCAAACATGACTTCATACTTTCAGCATAAGAGGAAAAAGAGCAAGACTGTGCTTTAAAGTGTTCTTTAAAGTTCTAAGAATGAAACTTGTCATAAATTAATTCCAGCATTTCAGGTTAGAATAAATTTCATGTGATCACAACTTTGCATCTTTTCATTATTAATAAGATCATTGGACTTTTTAGAACCATACTGTACTCAGCTTGATCTTTTTGTCTTCTGTGTCACATGCCTTTCCATATTTTGATAGAGTGGTCTTTCAGAAATGATTTGTAATTTTCCTAAATTAATGCATTTTATGAAAACAAGTGACACAGTGATTCTTTGAAATCCCGAGGCCACAAATGGTTTTCTCTTTAATATTCGATTTTCCATCACTGGGTGATCAAAGTTGCTTTATTTAAAATGAGTCATTTAATACATTAAACAACCAGGTACAATTTATATTGTTTGCCACACCGACTTATGTTCATGTTTAAAAGAGTTAAGTAAGTGTATCAGTGAGTATAACATGGAACTTTTATAGTTTTTCATAGCTACTCCTACAGCTTCGTGGAATTTTCTTTTACTGCTTTTTAAAATACAAACATGTGAATTGAAAATAATAATAAAGGAAATAAAATACAAATGGATGGAAAATTAGTATCTAAAGAAAGGTCTTTAAGCTTCTTAGAGTCTCCGCCCTATTTCTGAACAAAATGATGCTGTTCTCTAGACAATTTCCCTTTCCAGCTTTTCTCCATTCATTTTTCCTCCGTTCACTTACATTTTCCTTTTCTTAATTAGTCTTCCTACACCCTGTGCCAAACCTCAGAGCTGCTGACGGAGGACAACAAGGGGTGGAGTGAGAGTCTCGTCGAGACCACAGAGGATATCTTCAGTCAGGATAGGAGGACAGGGGTATTTTTAAATGCCTCGTGAATGACAGAAATGAATCATTTTTGTTATTTCTTATCCAAAAAAAATACATACATTTCTGTGTATATACACACACAAACATACGCAGAATATTTATTTTCACTTTCATCTTGCATTGGCTTTCCTAGTAAATGAACCACTGGGTAATGGCTTGCAGTCCCTTTTATCTTAGAATAATTTTGCTTCAATATCTTCTATTTGAAATGTAAATAATAATAATAAGAAGAAAAATATGTAAAATCTATTGATGCTGGTCATGAGAAAAGGACCAAAATTTGGACAGCATGCCACAATGTTCTGGGAGTTCCTAGAAATGCTTTTCCAAGGGGAAATGCCTCTGGGCTAAAAGCAAATGTCAGAAGCAATTTAAGAAAACAATTTTTTATGTGTAAGCTTTATTAACATTGTTCATCTTAAGAATCATAAAACAGATATTTACGTTCTAGTTTTCAGGCTGCCTCCAACATCCGACACTAGGACATCTATAAAATCTCCCAAGACTTTGGAAGCTTTGGAAGGCACACTTTTTTTTTTTTTTAAATAAATAATGTAGTGCAATACCAAAATGACCTCACCTACTGGAAAAGCAAGAAGAATTGGAATGTTACATTTTATTATTTATTCATTCTTCAATTCTGGTCATACTCAGATTTATTTTCCAGCAGATTTAATCTAACTTGGTACATATTCTAATGCTTACATGTGCTTGCTTATAGATTACATAAGTGGCTCAGGATATGCTAAATGGAGAGTGAACACTTCTGTAAAATGTATTAAGACATAATTCCCAACTTGAGAAAATAGAGCCACATCCAAAAAGAAGAAACCCTCCACTGAAGCAATGTATCTCTGGAGGGAAAATATTTTCTAAAAATAATCCTTTATTTTCTATTAAGAAGATAATGATTATAAGTATCCTATAAACTGCTGAATACTTCATTAAATATGCAGTATTAGATGGACATGTTATTAGAAAATACTTCTGTTAAACGGGTAATCTCTCAGAAAACCCACTGTTAACTTGCAATGGATAAATTAATAAGATCTTATTTTCTGTTGACGAATAGGTGTCTATGATTATATAACAACTCACATATATCAAGGATGAAATGGTTAAGTACCATAGGAAAGAAAAATACTAATACTAGGTAGGAAACACAGCATAGTCAAATTGCTTCTGAGTAATGAAATCTCTATAAAATCATACTCCACTTGGAAGGGCTTAGTCTAGGTAACAAGTGAAATATTTGTTGGATAAAGCAGTGCACAGGCATACCTCAAAGGCATCATGGGTTTGGTTCTAGACCACTGCAATAAAGTGACTATCACAATAAAGTGAATCACATTAATGTTTTGGTTTCCCAGTGCATAGAAAATTTATGTTTATATTATACTATAGTTTATTAAGTGTGCAATAGTATTATGTCCAAAATATAATGATATGTGTACCTTAACAAAAATGCTTATGGGGTGGCAATTTCACAAAATAAGACAATAATGAAGTTGGTCACATTGATTGATTCTTCCTTTCATGAAAGATTTCTCTGTAGCATGTGATGCTATTTGCTAGCATTTTACTCACAGTAAGACTTCTTTCAAAACTAGAGTCAGTTCTCTCAAACCCTGCTGTTGCAATTTAAATAATGTTCTAAATCCTGTGTTGTCATTTTAACAATGTTTACAGCAACTTCACAAGGAATAGCCAATGAGCTGTAATATTTTGAAAGGGATATTTTTTCTGAGCAGTAGGTCTCAACAATGGGTTTAAAATATTCGGTAAACCATGCTAAAAACAGATGTGCTGTCATGCAGGCTTTATTGTTCTACTTACTGACCATGGGCAGAGTAGATTTAGCATAATTCTTAAGTGTCCTAGGATTTTCAGAATGGTAAATAAGCACTGGCTTCAACTAAAACTCACCCCGCCTTGTCTCCTGACAAGAGAGTCAGCCTGTCCTTTGGAGCTTTGAAGCCAGCTACTAACTTCTTCTCTCTAGCTATAAAAATCCCAGATGGCATCTTTTTCCAGTAGAAGGCTATTTTGTCTCTATTGAAAATCTTTTGTTTAGTATAATCACCTTCATCTATTATCTTAGCACAATCTTCTGGACAACTTGCTACAGCTTCAAAATCAGCACGTGCTATTTCACCTTGCACTTTTATACTATGGAGATGGCTTCTTTCCTAAAAAACTTCATGAACCAACCTCAAATGGCTTCAATCTTTTCTTCTGCAGCTTCCTCACATCTCTCTACCTTCACAGAATTGAAGAGAGTTAGAACTTTGCTTTTGATGAGGCTTTGGCTTAAGGAAATATTTAGGCTGGTTTGATCCTCTATCCAGACCACTAAAATTTTCTTCCTATCTGCAAGAAGGCTGTTTTTCTTTCTTATCATTTATGTATTCACTGAAGCAGCACTTTTAATTTCCTTCCAGAACTTTTCATTTGCATTCACAGCTTGGCTAACTGTTTGGTGCAAGAGGCTTAGCTTTCAGTTTATCTTGGCTGTTGATGTGCCTTCCTCACTCAACATAACCATCCTAGTTTTTGATTTAAAATGAGAGATTGTGACTCTTCCTTTTAATTTAACACTTAAAGGCAATAGTAGGGTTATTGATGATTGGCCTAATTTCAATATTGTTGTTCTCAAGGTAAAAGGAAATCTGAGGAGTGGGAGGGAATGGTTGATTGGTGGAGCAGTCAGAAAACACACAACATCTATCGATTAAGTTTGCCATCTTATACGGGCATGGTTTGTGGTCCCCCAAACAATTATAATAGTAACATCAAAGATCACTGATCACAGACCACCATAATATATATATAACAATAATGAAAAAGTTCGTGAAAAAATACTGTGAGAATTACCAATATGTGACACAGAGACAGGAAGTAACACATGCGATTAGAAAAATGACCTGAAAGACTCACTTGATGCAGGGCTGTCCCATACTTTCAATTTGTGAAAAATGCAATATCTATAAAGCATAATAAGGCAAAGTACAATAAAATGAGATATGCTTGTATTCTTATCAAAAAGTCAGAAGGCATAAAGCCTCTCTTATTACCATGCAGTTGCTCAGGGAAAGGTAGAGTCAGAGAAAGGTCACATAGAAGAAACATAGAAAACTATTAAGTGAATAACTGTGACAGATATTTGCATAATGTTTTTAAGAATAAAGGGAACCCTTCAGTTTGACAATATTTACATAAGGAATAGTAAAGCTCCAGGCACATAGTATGTGGAGATTGCACTTCAAGTCAGAACGTTGACCAATGGTAGAGTGAACGTGGGGATTCCACAGTTACTTAGTAAACTAGGGTGTCTACCAGTGTCCTGCTCTGTGCTAGGTGCAGGATTCTACATAATCGTTATAAAAGATCCTAATATAAGCAAGTGATCATTTTAATTGTAATTGCTATAAACACAGATACATTGGTCAAATCATGCAGAAACACCACCAAAAGTTGTAATGAATTCTAATGGGACAAGAACTAGAATATTTCACTTGGCTACATGTAGCTAAGACTTTCACCAGCAATTTACAGAAAGGGGATTATGCACAAACTTTAAGAAAGCAAAGTCTATAATTTGCAGTTTAGTATCTATATAATTATCCTTATGTTAATTATTTAGGAAACTGTTTCCATAGTGCAAGTTCCATCCATTTTAGATACCATTTTTGTCATTATGATTTAGACTCTAGTAAAAGAATGTCTTTCCAGTATTCTTATAGATAGCTATCTGAATGAGGTTTACACCAACTGATAATTTCAGGAAATATATTGATATCCAGAGTATTTAGATCATCTTCAGAGAGTGTGAAATATTAATATAATACCTAGAATCACGGACTTCAGAACAGTCAAAGTCTGGCTCTGCAATTTACAAGCTGGATAATTTGGGCAAGTTAATTAGCCTCTCTATTCTTGTGTTTCCTCATCAGTAAAATGAGGGAAATAAAAATCATACTTCATAGGGCTGTTAGGAGCATTGAGTGAATGACATGGAAAGTTGGGACAGTGCTTGACACATTGCTAATGGTCAATGACTATTAATAATTACTATTTTTATTTTTACTGTAGAATACACTCTAAGTATTGTATATCTATAATGTATAGCCCAGCTGGTGTGCATGAAACTCTGATACAGTACCACCATGGGGATACAGTACTACCAGTGCAAATTCAGCGTTCCGTTTTTAGTGGATCTTATAAAACCAAACTAGACCTAATGCATGTCAGGGATATGTAAAAAAATTCACTTATTCATAACTTGAAAAAGATATCACTTTCAACTCTCTCAAATAGGAGTCCTATTTTGAATTAAACTTTTGAGACTTTAGTAAGTATTCAGCACCCAAAGTTGGAAATGATGGCAACTTAATACCTGAGTTTCTGGTAAACCTCAATAAAGATTACATTTCAGCTCGACCATGAATAACTCAACTCACATTTAACTTGTCTACACATGGTCATGGAGATGGGAGCCCAGCCAGGTCCCTCAGCAATTTCATAGACTCAGATAATTTTTCAACTAACTCACTTGAAAGGCAAGGAAACATAGATTCAGAGAGAAAAATTAAAATGGCAATGCAAAATTACCCAGTGGGTTAATGCAGAAATAAGGACAGAAAGAAGCCACATCAGACTGATCAGAGGCTCTCTTCATCACCCCACACCACCATTTCATTATTCTCTCATATCATTCACACACCCTTGCTGTTAAAACTGACTCAACAGCAAATTTGATAAATATAGATTATTATTAAATCTTTTACTGGTTTTTATTCACCTAGTCACAAGAGTAAAGTTTTGATACGATGGCCATTCTGGTTCAGAGTAAGAACAGCATGTGAATTTTAGGTTTGAGCATATCCCTTCATTTTAATGATATGATGTTCATTAAACTCACATTGATTATTAGCATTTACAAATATGATTCATTCGATCATCTGCTAAAAATAATAGAGGTATGCTTTCTAATACATTTAAACCAATACATAATTGCCAGAAGGAAATACCACTCACACTGAATTAGGATTGTGCATTCATCTTAGTTAGCTTGGCTTTTCATATTGTACTGGACATGATCATTTGGCAAAATAAAAATGAATGCTTACATTTGACCTATGACTTGAGTTTTACAAAAACATACACAATTAGGGATGTAATTGTGCAATTTTTCAGCTGCACTCACTCACCTAGCCAGCTGTCTAGATTTCATGTTAAACTCATTTTTCTCCATATTCAGGTTTATGCTTATATAGATTATTTTTTATTAATTGTACAAAAGTAAACTTTGGTTTAAGTTTCCTAGTTTTATGTGCTACACATTTACTGTGTGTTTAGCAACATATGTACCCTATTGTAGAGAACTGTGTGTCATTCTTATTTACTGTTATCATTTCTTTTATTTCCTCATACAGGAGAACAAAGTAAGAGAAAATACAATAATTAAGTATTTGGCATCTACTAAAGAGCTTTAGTATGCACTAATGAATACCTGTCTGACACATTGTTTGGTCATATGACCTCCAGTTTTAAAGTTCACAAAACTGTAGGTTTTAAAAATTCATCTAAAATGGTATTTCATGTAAGTCTGGCTTAGTTTCCCCATTTGTATTTGAGTGGCAACACCAATATACTTACCTAGATCTGTCGTATAAAGAGTTTTTCTTCTCTCTCTCCCAGATCCTCTGATGCAGCAGAACAGGCTGTGGAGAAGGATTTTTCTCATAATTCCATGGTAGCTGAGAAAGATCTTCCTGCCTGTTGCTCACTAGATAGAAAAAAGAAAAAACAATCACTATGGCAAATTCGTCAATGTCCTGGACTGGTGACTCTCTTCTTCAATTTCTCTTTTGCTCTAGGCAATGCTCCAAGTGACTTAGAGGAGAGAGATTCTCACTTGGACACCTGACTCCTGCAAGCAAACTCAATCAAGTTCAGAATCAAGGCCAGTGGTCCTCTTGGCTCCTTTATATGAAAGTGCTAGTGATTGTCCCAACTGACATATCTAGTCCTGATTTTTATACAAATTAACGTATCACAGAAAGGCTTGTAAAGTAATATATTCTTCTGAGGTATTTAAAATACGTATCTGGATATATATACACACATATATAGATACAGGGTTGGGTTGCTTGGCTTTTCAAAATTATTACCACAAATCTCCATTTCATTCTGCTAAAGTACATGTCATTGTAGAATAGACTTATAGTCTTTCAGGGATATTGTGTTCTGGGATTTATAATATGAAGTTTCATTAATATATTAATATAAATATTAAAAATTAGATAAAGAGGGACTTCCATTTTGTAGTGTGATATGTAAAAACTTAAAAGTCATCACTCCCCCAGCATCATGACAAAGAAAAAGTAGAACAAACCGACCTTTGATTTATCTAAAAATAGAGCTCACAGGGCAAACCACCACACTGAAAACTTGAGAGAAAGAATGCAGAGAATCACAACTTACCAGGGGCAGAAGCAATGTTGGAGCCAGCAACTGGTAGGAGCCATTAAAGGGTAATTGGTTAATTGCTGAAGACTGATGACAGATTAGATTGAGAGATCAAAATGCCTGGAGTACCAGCCACCTGAGCACCCCCACGTTCTCATTCTTGAGTTTTACCTCTGGGTGCTCCAACCATTTCCATATGTGAACATCAAAGAAAAATCCCCCCTACTGCTTTGGGCAGGAGTTGGAGAAATGTAACCATTTTGTAAAAGGCTAAGAACCTTCTGTTCTCCTTTGCAAAGGTCAGCCTTCAAGAGAAACCATTTCACCTGAGCCCAACAGACATGGGTTTTAGTAGATCCTAACCAACCTGGGGAAAGGGAAATGAAATATCCAGCTTTAGCTCCCTCTTGCCTTCATGCCTCACCCAAGGAAGATGTACTAGTCAGTTCAAGCTGTCATAAAATACCATAGACTGAGCGACTTAAACCAACAGAAATTTATTTTCTCAAAGTTTAGGAGGTTGGAAGTCTAAGATCAGGATACCAGCAAGGTCAGGTTCTGGTGAGGGCCCACTTGCTGACTTGCAGACAGCCACCTTCTCACTGTGGTCTCACATAGCCACAGCCAGCTCTGTAGAACTCTTCTCATAAGGCCACTAATCCCATCATGTGGGCCTCACCCTTATGACCTCATTTGAACCAAATTACCTCCCAGAGGTCCCAACTCCAATAACATTACACTGGGGGTTAGGGCTTCAAAATGAGAATTTTAAAATTAGAATTTTAAAAAAATTAATGACACATACCAATACCAATATAAATTTTAGGGGGACACAGAAGAGTTCATAGCAGAAATGAAAAGCTGAGGATTACTGGTAAAGATCACAGCCCAGGAATAGAAGCTCACTAAAGACTGAGACCTAATCATAGGATTACAAAATGCTACCCCTTCCCACATCCTAACCACCACATGAACAGGGCATCTGCGTAATAACAATGGATTGCAGCCGAAAGAACAGCATGTCTCAGATCTGATTTAAGAAATCTCCAGGAAAATGCAAAGATAACATGGTAGACAGAAACAAGGACATTAGAGGAAGTTTTAAGCTCAGATATGTACAGCTACAGCAAGTATTAGTAGTAAACACAGCCTAACTCTTAGCTAGATAAACATATAACCTTATGCCGAAGGACTGTTTATCTCACTCAGTTCCTTTTAGTTGATATATCATGTAATGCTGTCAACAAAAAACTACAAAGCATGCTAAAAAACAAAAATACACAGTCTAAAGAGACAAAGCAAGCCTCAGAACCAGACTCAGATATGGATGTTGCAATTACCATCCCAGAAGTTTGAAACAACTATGATTAATATGCTAAGGGCTATAATGGAAAAATGAACAACATGCAAGAAGAGATGGGTAATGTACACAAGATGAAAACTCTTTTTAAAAATCAAAAGAAAATGCTAGAAATTTAAAACATGAAGAATATCTTTTTGGGCTCATCAGTAGATTGGACACAACTGTGGAAAGAATCAGTGAGCTTGAAGATATGTCAATACAAACTTTCCAAACAAAAAAGCAAGAGAAACATGAATTAAAAAGCAATGACAAAAAGTAGCAGAATATCTAAGAACTGTGGGACAACTACAAAAGGTGCAATGTACGTATAATGGAAATGCCAGAAACAGAAGAATGAAAGAAAGAAGGAGAGGGGATACTTTAAGTGATAAAGGTTGAGACTTTTAAAAAATTAATGACAGATCCAGGAAGCTCAGAGAACACCAAACAGGATACATATTAAAATATCAACAATGTAGGCATATCATAGTAAGACTGCAGAAAACCAAAGACAAAGAGAAAAACCTTAAAAGAAGCCAGAGGAGAAAAATCTCATGTATAGAGGAACAAAGATAAAAATTACAACACAATTCTTTTCAAATACCATACAAGCAAGAAGAGAATTAAGTGAAATATCAAATGCGTTGAAAGAAAAAAGCCATAAACCTAGAATTCTGTATGCAGAAAAATGTATTCTTCAAAAGTAGAGGAGATATAATGATTTCTTAGAAAAACAAATATTGTGTGAATTTTCCAACAGTAGACTTAACTTGTAAAAAAATTTTGACAGGTCTTCAGAATAAAAAAAATGACAGAGGTCATAAACTCACATCTACAAAAATAAATAGAATGAATAAACGAAGGTAAAATACAATCTTTTAATTTTCCATATTTTAATTATCTAAAGCAGCAGTCCCCAAACTTTTTGGCACCAGGGACGAGTTTAATGGAAGACAATTTTTCCACGGATGGGGGTGGAAGGAGGGGAAGAGACAGAGCTCAGATGGTGATGGGAGCAATGGGGAGCAGCTGTAAATACAGATGAAGCTTAGCTCGCTTGCCTACCACTGCTCACCTCCTCTGTGCACCCCCCAACCCCACCCCACCCCCCGCAGCTCCCCAGTTCCTAAGTTTCATGGAAGATAATTTTTCCATGGATGGCTGGTGGGAGTGCAGCAGAGCTCTGTGGCCTGGTCTAACAGGCTGGGGACAGCAGATCTAAAGGGTAACAGTATGTGCGAAATAATAATAGCAACAATGTTTGGGCTATGATAGCTTATGGATAAATTAAAAGAATGACATGAATGTTATTAGGAACAAGGGAGAGAAATTGGCAATACTCTGTTATACAGTACCTTCACTACACATGAAGTAGGATAATGTTATTTAAAAATGAACATATCTTAGTTGTAAATATATATTGCAGGCACTTGGGTAACCATTGAAATTTTTTAAAAAGAAGTATAATTTATGTACTAAGGGAGGAGAGAAAATCAAATCATATAAAATACTCAATTAAAACCAAAAAGGCAAAAAAATAGTGGAAAACAGCAAGAAAGAAAGAAAGAAAGAAAGAAAGAAGAAGTAAAAAACAAGGACAATGAATAGAAAGCAGTTATAAATATGGTAGATAGTAATTCAGCTATATCAATAAGCACTTTAAATGTGTATGGTCTAAATATACCAATTAAAATAGGAAGACTGTGGTAGCAAATTAAAATGAAAACAATTCCTATCAAAATACCAACATCACTCTTCACAGATATAGAAAAAAATAATTCTAAACTTTACACAGAACCAAAAAAAGCCTGAGTAGTCAGAACAATCCTAAGCTGAAAGAACAAATCTGAAGGCATCACATTACCTGACTTCAAATTATATTACAAGGCTATAGTAACCAAAACCGCATGATATTGGCATAAAGGTAGACACATAGACAAATGAAACCCAGCAGAAAGCCCGGAACAAAAAGTTATATAGCTACAACCAAATTATTTTCAATAAAGCAAACAAAAATATACACTGGAGAAAGGATGACCTATTCAATAAATGATGTTGAGAAAACTAGATAGCCACATGCAGAAGAATGAAACTGGATCCCTTTCTTACCACATAAAAAAAAAATTAACTCAAGATGGATTAAAGACTTAAATATAAAACTTGAAATCATAAAAATGCTAGAAGAAAATGTAGTAAAAACTATTTCATACATTAGCCTAGGCAAAGAATTTATGACTAAGACACCAAAAGCAAATACAGCAAGAACAAAAATAAATAAATAGGACTTAATTAAGTTAAAGGTTTCTGCACAGCAAAGGAAATAATCTACAGAGTAATTAGACAACCTACATGATAGGAGAAAATATTTACAAACTATATATCTGACAAAGGGCTGATATCCAGAATCTACTCAACAATTCTACTCAAACAAATCAGTAAGAAAAAAACAAATAACCACATCGAAAAGTGGGTAAAAGACATGAACAGAATTTTTCAAAAGACAAATGGTCAGTAAACATATGTGAGAATGCTCAATATCACTAATCAGGGAGATGCAAATTAAAACTACAATGCAATACTACCTTACCCCTGTAAGAATGGCCATTACTAAAAAGTCAAAAAACAATTGATAATGGCATGGATGCAGTCGAAAGGGAAAGATTATACACTGTTGGTGGGAATGTAAAGGAATACAATTGTTATGGAAAAAAATATGGAGATTCTTCAAAGAACTAAAAGTAGACTTACCATTCAATCTAGCAATCTTGCTATTGGGATTATAAAATAAATCATTTTACAAAAAATACAACTGCACCCAACTGTTTATCACAGCACAACTCACAAATGCAAAGATATGGAATCAACCTAAATGTCCATCAACTGATGAGTGGATAAAAAAATGTTTTTTATACATACATATACATGTGTATGTGTGTGTATATATACACACATACTGAAGTACTAATCGGCCATAAAAAAGAATCAAATAGTGTGTTTTGCAGCCATTTGGATGGAACTGGAGACCACTATCCTTAATGAAGTATCTCGGGAATGGAAAAACGAATGCCACATGTTCTCACTTGTAAGTGGGAGCTAAATGAGGGATATATATGGTCATAAAATGGTGTAATGGACATTGAAAACTAATAAAGTAGAGGGTGAGAGGGGCTGAGGGATAAAAATCTATCTATCAGGTACAACGTGTACTATTCTGGTGACAGGTACACTGAATGCCCAGACTTCAGCATCAATTCATCCATGGAGTAAAAAGCACTTGTACCCCCTAAATTTTCTGAAATTAAAAAAATAAGACCCAATGATATATTGTCTATAGGAAAGCCACTTTATATATGAAAAAACAGATTAAAGATAAGGAATGGAGAAAGACATACCATGCTAACAAGATCAAAAGAAAACTGGAGTGGCTATATTTCTTGCAGACAAAACACACTTCAGAGCAAGGAAGGTTATCAGGGACAGAGAGGGGGATTACATAATAAAAAAGTGGCCAAAACTTCAAGAAGGCATAACAATTTTTAATGTGTATATGTACCCAACAAGACAGCATCAAAATTCTTCAGGCAAAAACTGATAGAATTGCTAGGAGGGATAGACAAAACCATTATTACAGAAGAGTTGGAGACTTTAATACCCTTTTATCGGTAATTGACAGATCCATAAAATCAGTTAGGATATACTTGAACTGAACTGCACCATCAATCAACACTATCTGATATCTACAGGATAGTTCATCCATCAGCAGTAGAATAAACATTCTTCTCAAGTTCACATGGAACATTTGACAAGATAGACTGAATTATGGTCATACAACAAACCTCAAAGCATTTAAAAGAATAGAAATCATACAACATATGGTATCAGACCACAATGGAATTACATCTGAAATGAATAATGTAAAGACAGTTGGAAAATTCCAAAATATATGAAGAGAACACAACATACTACTAAACAACACGTGGATCAAAGAATTCTTTTTTTTTTTTTTTTTTTTTTTTTGAGACAGTATTGCCCTATTTCCCTGGCTAGAGTGCCATGGCATCAGCCTAGCTCACAGCAACTTCTAACTCCTGGCCTCAAGCAATCCTCCTGTCTCAGCCTCCCGAGTAGCTGGGACTACAGGTGCACCCCACCACGCCCAGCTATTCTTTTCTATTTTTAGTAGAGATGGGGTCTCGCTCTTGCTCAGCTGGTCTTGAACTCCTGGCCTCAAGTGATCCTCCTGACTCGGCTTCCAGAATGCTAGGATTACAGGCGTGAGCCACCACTCTTGACTTAGAATTCTCAGGAGAAATTTAAGAATATTTTGTACTAAATGAAAATAAAAATATAACTTATCAAAATGGGTGGGATGTAACAATAGCAGTGCTTAAAAGAGATCTAAGCATAAAAATGCATATATTAGAAAAGAAGAAAGATCAAAAATGAATGATCTAAGAGTCTAACTTAGGAAACTAGAAAATAAGAGAGAATTAAGTCTAACCTAAGCAGAAATCAATGAAATTATAAGTAGGAAATCAATAGAGAAAGTCAATGAAACCAAGAGTTAGTTTCTTCCCAGCTTGATAAGAAATAGAAAAATAAAACCTACAGCTAACTTCATATTTAATTGTTAGAAATAGATGCTTTCCCCATAAAATTGGGAACAAGGCAAGGGTGTTCTCTCTCACTACACTTATTCAACATTGTACTGGAAGTCTTAGTTAATGCAGTAAGACAAGGAAAAGAAATAACAGAAATACAGATTGGGAAGGAAGAAAAAAACCTGTCTTTGCAGACAATGTAATTTTCTATGTAGAAAATACAGAAATGTTTCAGGATTCTTGTCTAATATGTAAAAGTCAATTGCTTTCCTATACATAAGCAATAAACCATTGGATTTGAAGTTTAAGACACACCATTTGCAATAGCACCAAAAAATGAAATACTTAAGTATAAATCCAACAAAGTATGTACAAGACCTGTATGAGGAAAACTATAAAACTCTGATGAAAGAAATAAAAGTAGACCTAAACACATGAAGAGATATTCCATGTTCTTAGATAAGAGGACAATATTGTTAAGCTTTCAGTTCTTCTTAATTTTGTGTATTGATTCAATACAATCCAAATCAAAATCCCAGCAAGTTATTTTGTGGATATTGACCAATTGATTCTAAAGTTTATATGAAAAAGCAAAAGACCCAGAATAGTCAATAAAGTAATGAAAAAGAACAAAGTCAAAGGACAAAGGACAGCTATTCTCAGTCTTTAAGACAGATGCAAAAAATTCAATTTAAACACAAACCTTATATTAATACATTTGACAAGAATTAACTCAAAATGGATCATAGACCTAAATGTAAAATGCCAAATTATACAATTGTTAGAAGATCACATAGAAGAAAATCTAGGTAACCTTGGATTTGGTAATGACTTTTCAGATACAACACAAAAAGCACAATCAGGAAAGAAAGAAATGATAATTTAGACTTTTATTAAAATATTAAAAATTTACTCTGCAAAAGTAACTAGTAAGGAAATAAAAACATAAGCCACAGATTGGGAAAAATATTTGCAAAATAAATAATCTAATAAACAACTTCTGAAAAATATATTAATATAACGAACTCTAAAAACTCAACAATAAGAAAACAAACAACCCAACTTAACAATAGGAAAAAGACCTGAACAGACACCTCACCAAAGATGTACAAATGGCAAATAAGTATATGAAAAGATGTTCAGCATCATATGTCATTTGGGAATTGCAAATTAAAACAACAATGAGATATCACTACACATCCATTATAATACTGAAATCTAATGCAGGTGCAATACTAACTGCTGACAAGGATGCAGAACAATAGGAACTCTCCTTCATTGCTCACAGGGATGCAAAATGATGCAGTCATATTTGGAAGACAGTTTAGAAGTTTCTCATAAAGCTAAATATAGTCTTACCACAACACCCAGCAATCATACCCCTTGATATATCCAAATGAGTTAAAAATTTATGTCCAAACATAAACCTGCACATGAATGTTGATAGCAGTGTTATTCAGAAATACCATAAATAGGATGCAACCAAGCTGTCCTCTAAAAGGTGAATGGGTAAATAAATAGGTGATATCCCATTGTCCAGGTGTACCACTGGACAATGGGATATCACTCAGCAATAAAAATAAATGAAATATCAAGCCACAAAAAGATAGGGAGAAACCTCAAATGCATATCTCTGAATTAAAGAAGCCAATCCGAATGATGATTCTAACTATATGACTTTCTGGAAAAGGCAAAAAGGAGTGATCATAAAAAGATCAGTGTTGTGAGGGGTGCAGGGGAGGAAGGAATGGAGGTAGGAAGGGGGTGGAGGAATGAACAGGTGGACTACAGGGGATTTTTAAGACAGTGAAACTATTCTTTATGATACTGATTACATACACACAACACCATGCATTGGTGAAAAACCATAGTACCTTACAACTGCAGTCCCCAAACACCAGGCCATGGACTGGTATCGGTAGGTGGCCTGTTAGGAACCGGGTTGCACAGCAAGAGGTAAGCGGTGGGCCAGTGAGCTTCATCTGCATTTATAGCTGCTCCCCATCACTCGCATCACCGCCTGAGCTCGCCTCCTGTCAGATCAGCTGCAGCATCAGATTCTCATGGGAGCATGGACCCTACTGTAAACTGCGCATGTGAGGGATCTAGGTTGCACGCTCCCTATGAGAATCTAACGCCTGATGATCTGTGGTGGGGCTGAGGTGCTAGTGCTGGGGAGCAGCTGCAAATACAGATTATCATTACCAGAGAGATTTGACTGCACAGAGACCATAATAAATCAATTGCAGACTCATATCAAAACCCTATCAGTGAGTAGCAAGTGACAATTAAGCTGCATCTGGTGGCAGGCTTTATAGTGGCAAGTAAGTTGATGTACTCCAGTTGTGCAGCTGCATCTTGTGGCTGGCTTTAAGTCGGAATCTGACTGCATGTGGCCCGCCCATTTTTTTCTTTACCACTTCCTTCTGTGCCTCTTTCCCGCACTGCGCACTGTCTCAGTTACGGTTTTGGTAAGCCCAGAAGCTAACCCTCGCAAAAATGAGTAAAAACAAATGTCACTGGAGAGCTTCTTTGAAAAGGAGGAAAGACCCAATGATGAGAACAGAAGACTCTAAAACTGCCAACAAAATGAAAGCTGCTTTTAAAAGAAAATACCAAGAGTCCTACTTAAATTATGGGTTCATTGCAATAGGTGATTCACATTCTCCAAGCCGCTTTGTATAATATGTGGCAACCAGCTATTCATCGAAGCCAGGAAACCCTCAAAACTGCTTTGCCGCATGGAGACCAAGGACCCTGCATTAAAAGACAAGACTTTGGAGGTTTAAAAAAACAAAACAAACAAAAAAAAAAACGTGAACATGAAGAACAGAAGCAGTTACTGAAGGACACCACTTCATCAAATGTGTCTACACTGACAGCATCATTCTTAGTGGCTAACTGCATTGCTAAAGCTAAAAAGCCCTTTACTGTTGCTGAAGAGTTGGTCCTTCCTGCTACTAAGGACATTTGCCATGAACTTTTAGGAGAGACTGCAGTTCAAAAGGTGGGACATGTTCCTCTTTCGGCTAGCACCGTAACTAGATGAATCGATGAAATAGCAGAGGATACTGGGGCACATTGTTAGAGAGGATTAATGAGTCACTGTAGCATGCAATCCAGGTTGATGAGTCTATGGATGTCAACAACAAGGCAACAGTATTTGTTTTTGTGAGATATATTTTTCAGGAGGATGTGCATGAGGATATGTTATGTGCACTTTTATTGGCTACCTTCAAAGCTAAACCGGAATTATTGGGGCGCTAAGTGAACATTGGGATTTTTGACATGTTTCAAACGTTAGCAGAGATTTTGAAAGATTGACCCAGGGCCTTCTTTCTCCCAGCTGATGCATGATCATCTCTCAGCTTTCCAAAGAGCTTAAGCATTACTTCCCAACCACAAAAGACTTCCAAATGGAGGGAATGTATCCTCAACCCATTTGTGAATAAGCCTGGTGAATTGACTTTGTCCGAGCTAGAAGAGAATCAATTGCTTGAGATCACAAATGAACTTTCATTTGCCTTAAAAATATGTTTGAGACAACTTCAAATTTCCATACATTCTGAATTAAAGTCCAGACATAATATCCTGAGATTGCCACAAAAGCACTGAAGAGCCTGCTTCTATTTCCAACATCCTAACTTTCTGAAGCAAATTTCTGCAATGACAGCAACCAAGACGAGATTATAGAGTAGACTGAACATAAGCAATATACTTTGGGTGTCACTGTCTCCCATCACCCCCCAGATGGGACTGTCTAGTTGCAGGAAAACAAGCTCAGGGCTCCCACTGATTCTGCATTGCAGTTAGTTGTATAATTATTTCATTAGATATTATAATGTAATAATAATAGAAATAAAGTGCACAATAAATGTAATGGGCTTGAATCATCCCAAAACCATCCCCTCTTCTCACCCCCCACCCCAGTCCATGGAAAAATTGTCTACCATGAAATCAGTCCCTGGTACCAAAAAGGTTGGGGACTGCTGCCTTACAACACACAGAGTGAGCCCTAATATAAATTATGTACTTTAGCTAATAATAACATATCATTATTGGCTCAGCAATTGCAACAAATGAACCACATTAAGGCAAGATGTAAATAATAGGAGAACAGCAGGCAGGGTGGAGAGAGAGGTATATGGGAATTCTCTATACTTTCCACTCAATTTTTCTGTAACCCTAAAACTTCTCTAAAAAGTAAAGCCTGTTAATTTAAACAAAATTAGATGTAAAATTTCAAGAACATTCCATAACATATAGTTCTGAAACTCCTTACTGAACTTGTGGTTTGTTTTAATATCAAGGTTTTATCAATTTGTGATGGGCAATATCTTTATTAACATACTAAATTCAACAGTGACAGATAGTCATCAGTTCTGTAGATTCACAGCTGGGTGTCGTATGCAAACATAGAACATCTCCTACACCCCTGACTGCTATGGCCCATCCATTCATTTTTAAGGCTTAAAAACAGATTCACCTTCCATATAGTTCATATATATGTCACTAGTTCTTTACATAAATTGATCGTGGAACATCTGTGAGAAGCCTTAAATACCTTTCATCCCCCCATGGGAATGAATATGACTCATATATAAACAGACACTTTTTTTAATATCTAAAATCCCTCTCAATTTCATGGCAACTATAAATAACCATTAATTTACAACCCTAAAACTAGTTTCTTCGATTATGCTTCATATAATTATATATATTTTAAATGCAAATATTTGTTTATAAATATTATTCAAAGAACTAATAAGCTCTTTTAAATACCAAAATATCTCACTTTCTCTAATTATGATAATTTTATAGCTGGATAAATAGCATGTCAGACTGTTTGCTCCTCCTTTATCCATTGTGGTGCACTCAAATGGGAAATCTAGAAAATAAAGTCTGTGGCAGATTTTCCAACTGCTTCTGGTTTTGAACATCAAATGCTAAGGAAATGGGTGCTTTTCTACACAGTTATCAGACATAAAATCTCTGAAAATACAAGATCCATTATTCTCCAAAGCAAGAGATATTTATGATGGTTTATCTAACATGTGTTATTTTTTTCTAATTTAGTCTCCTATCATGTTTCATTAAGCCTGGTTAACATAAAACAGATTCTGTGTCTAGAACCCAGCCATTTCAAATCCTCTAAAAGAATAAAATAGTTTTTCAATTAAAAAATGAAAAAGGCTTGTGAGTGTCAGCATTTCAGTGTTTAACGGAAAGTGTTCCTAAGTAGTACCTTTGAGCGAGGAGCAGAGACATCGTAAAACATTGTGGAGAACTGAGGGCTTGTTGCTCCCTGCCCTCTAGAAACTCAATTCTAGTGGCAGAAGCAGAAATATAATCAAATAAAACTTGCTCAAGAGTGACTTACCCTGTTGTTCATGCAGAGGTACAAAGTGCTTTGGAAGTCTGAAGAGGGAGTGATAAAATATACGCATATATGCAATATTCATGTTGAATTTGCAACATCCAAGTAAAACACTTTCAGCTACCTTAGAGGGCTCTGTTCCTCGATTACCCCGTGCCATTTCATTGGTTATGATAGATTTCTGTATGTCCACTCACTATGTGTTACCTCTTCTTTCTAATCACATAGGTAGTTGACAAGATCTGCTTCTGAAATTTAGCTCAAATGTCCCATTTTGCCAGAGGGGCAAGAACACTTCATGATCCTAGCCCAAGCAACTCCAGACACTCTCTACCATTTGATTCTGTTTTATCTTCTTCACGGGTAGCATTTATCATACTTCAAATTGTCAAGTTTATTGCTTAAGTTTTCAATTTATTGTCTGCTTTTCCTCCATTAAATTGAAGTTCCTAGAGGGAACCAGCCTCTTTCTGTCTGGTGGAGGCTGGGAGCTCAGGCTGTAAGATGCTGTGTCTGTAAGGGTGGACACAGCCCATCGCTGATCGACTGTGCTGGGCTTTAATCTCACATCTTTATGTTATTAGTGATTTCATTAGCAATTCAACTCAACAAGGACAAACTGTCTCAAAATGCATTTCTGTCCTGAATGTAAGACAGAAAATGACACAACTGAGAATATAATGGAAAAAGATAGTTGCATTATTTATCAAAAATCCTGTGAATTCTACAAACAATATAGTGAAATAAAAGCTGCACTCCACAACAATTTGACAGTGCATCAGTCAAATTTGTGTATTAGAGAATACTTCTTCCACATTCAAAGGACAATTGGGTATATTCCAGTTATAGTATGATTATATCTGTACATCAATACCTCCTTTATTTCAGTTTATTAGAGCTGCAAAATACTATTTGATTTGATGTTGGGATATTTTACAGGTATGTTTGCCTGGATTTGACAGAGCAAATGAATTTAAACATTGCCAATCTATGATCCTTTGAAGATTCAAGTTTTGTATCAAAAAAAATTATTCTATAGGTATTGTTAAAGAAACCATAATAATAAAAGCTTAAAGATTGGTTTTATTGACAATTATTTTTTAAATTGATGGTTCATATATGATCAAACAGTACTAATGTTTTCCATGTTTATATGATCACACTTTTATCATAAGTGATAGCACTAATGTTATCACAGTTTAGTTACTAATTAGAGGAGGGTATTATGTTTGCACATTAAAATATGATCTTGCCATAATAGATAATTTTACTGAATTTAAAAATTTATAATCTCCTTTCATTTACCACTATCTTCTCTATGGAAACTCTGCTCCTGTTCAAGGCCATTGTATTATTTTCTCTCCACCCTTTCATACTGCCACATACTTGCCCTGATTCTATGGCAGTGTCTTTTAAAGTTTGCACAACCCACACAGGAAAAAATAAAGCTTTGATAGAGACCAGCACAATCTCGCCTGCTTGCATGCACACACGCTTGCTTGTAATACAAACATTTCCCAAACAATAGTTAAATTTAGCATGTGCATATGCCACAGTACATCAGTTTAAAAAAATTAGGCTAACTGAGGTAAAACACAGGGCCTGACATAGTAGTTCTCAGTAATCACTTGTTGAATAACATTGTTGAATGTTGAACGTTTGGCACATTGTTGACAGTACATAAATGGTTAGATATAAATTTTAATATGCAGGGATTATGGGGATTATCATACATATATATGGGACTTAAACATGCTGAAGGATGTCAAAAAGCACATACGCCACAGTACATTAATTAGGCATACACTTATTGCGCACTATTATTCAAGGTGTTGCAGATATAGCTGGAAACAGCAGAGACAAGAATCCTGTCCTCATGGAACTAACATTCTAGTGGGTGGAAATAGATCTTGAAGAAGGTAAATTGAGTAAAATGTGAGTTGATGATGAGTGTTTATGATAAAAATAGTAATCCAGGATGCAGGACGAGGACAAGGCTACTGCCATGTTTGTTAGGGTGGTTGGCTGGGAGAGCCTCACAGAGAAGCTTGAATTTGAGTAAAGCCTTCAATGAGATGGGTGCATGAGCATTAGAGTAAGGTGTGATTCAGGCAGAGGAGACAGCAATGCAAAGGCCCTGTGGCAAGAAGGTGCCTGGTGTGTTGAGAAACAACTAGGAATCTAGTGTGGCCAGAGCAGCAGAAGGGAGGGACAGAGGGCGAGGAGGTAAGGGGACAGTATTAACTGGGGGACACATCCTTTAGAGTTTTGGGGGGCCATTTTTGGGAACTTGTTATAGCCTCAGGAAGAAATTGGAAACTGGAGGATTTTGAGCAGAAGAATCACATGATCTAAACAAATAATCATGTAACAGGTTCAAGCCTTTGTGTGACCCAACCTAGCTCTGTACAGGAGGTATGGTGGGCAGAATAATGGTCCCCAAAGATGTCCACATCCTAAAGCCCAGACCTGTGGATACATTAGCGTGCACAGTAATGGGAAAGTAAGGTTGCCCGTGGAATTAGGTTGCTAAGCAGCTGGTCTTGAGGCCGATTATTATCCTGGATAACCTGGGTGGGCCCAGTATAATCACAAGCATCCTTATCTATGGAAGAGGGAAGCAGAGAGTCTGCCAGAGAGAGATTTGAAGATGCTGTGCTGTGGGCTTTCAAGTGGCAGAGGGGCAGAGAGCCAAGGAACATGGGAAAGCTGGAAAACACAGGGAAATGGATTTTCCCTTCAGATCCTCCAGCAGGAACGCAGCTCTACCGATACCCTGATTTCAGCTAAGTGAGAAACTTTTCGGACTTCTGACCTCTAGAACCATAAGAAGATAAATTTGTGTTGTTTTCAGCCACTAAATTTGAGGTCATTTGTTACAGCAGCAATAGGAAACTAATATATAAAGTATTTCAACCAACTGGGCTTAGAAAAGCTTCAGGGAGAGATGGTAAAAGTCTGGAAAAGTCCTGAATGAGCTTCCCCCACCTCCTTAGGTGCTAGTGTGTCATCATAAGGTGTGGAGTATTTCTTGGGTCCCCACATCTCCATCCCCATTTCCTGCTTCTTCTCTTCAATTATAATATTAGTCATACCCGACAGTTTTAGCTAAGTTAGGAAGTTTCTCTCTCTCTCTTTTTTTTTCTTTTTGAAGCAGGGTCTCTCTCTGTTGCCCTGATTAGAGTGCAGTGGTGTCATCATAGCTCACTGTAACCTCAACCTCCTGGGTTCAAGCGATAGTCCTGCCTCAGCCTTCCTAGTGGCTGGGACTACAGGCACCTGACTCTACTCCCTGCTAAATTTTCTATTTTTTGTAGAGATGAGATCTTGCTCTTGCTTAGGCTGGTCCCCAACTCCTGAGCTCAAGCTATCCTCCTGTCTCGGCCTCCCAGAGTGCTAGGATTACAGGCATGAGCCACTGCACCTAGGGAGTCTCTCTCAATAATGACCAAAGGAGCCATATAAGCACGTTCTTGTCCTGATCCTATTTTTGTGAAATGTGTGTGTATATATATATGTGCATATACACACACACAGGTGTTTGTATGTCTACCTGTATAAACTCAGGGGGAGGAACACCTGGCTAATATATGCTTCAAGTGAAAAGGAGTTAGCATTGGACATACAAAAGGGAATTTCCATTTTCTACTTTACATGTTTTTTCTTAGAAAGCAGTAGATTCACAAATAATTTGCACACACACACGCATTTAAAGAAAGAAAAATAAGTACATACACTGTCGTTTATCTTTGAGAACTAAATACAAATTCTAATTTTATAATTTTATTGGTGTTTCAGTATATATCAAAAACATTTTGTGGCCTTTACTACAATTTGAAAAATGTTGGTATTTTTCCTAATGGCTCGTGCTGGGCCAGACATCAGCGATCAGATGGACTGTTTTGAGTATGGGAAGTCATAGTAAGATTTTTTTCTTCTCTCGCTCAGTCATAAACAAACATGAGAATAAATCAGCATTAATATAAACCCCAAATCATATATTCTTTGTAAGTCAAAGCACTCAAATATTGTCAATTTCATATGGTCCGACCTAATATTAATGTGTTGTTGCAGAAGAGAAATCTTACAAGTCCATAATACTCTATTTGATAAGGGCATGTATGTGGCCATACCCACACCACCCACACCGACACAGTTCTTACGTGAGGAAAGGGTTCTCTGGTAATGGATCAATGAAAGGTCTATAAAGAGGAGTGTAATTTAGGCAGCCAGAATCAGAATAAGTAAAAAGAAAAGAAAAAAAAAAAAAAAGCACTGAGATGGGGCTTATCTATTTACTCAGTACTTGATAAAGCCTGACAAGTTAATTAAGTCACTTTTATTAAGGTTGCAGCACCATGTGATACTTCAGTGATAATACACTTAACTGATATGGACAATATTAAAAAATAATACTGAAAAAATTACCAATTAAAAGTTTATACTTAAAAAATCATTTAAACTAAATGATAATATGAATCAATAAAATTTTGTCTATAAGATGATTTTTAAAACATCGAACTGCCCTATCATGGTGGCAAGAGATTAGGAATTGTTCACCATGTTCGAAATGGGAATGACAATAAATATTTCATAATACAATACAAAGGTATCAATATTTAAAAACCTTCATTCATACTTTACAAAATTCTTAATGCAATTTATGTTTCTGAGATGATGATATCTGGTTGATACATTTCTTTTCAGGTATTTTATCAGATTAAGGGTGTATGTTTATTATCTCAAACCCATCTTAACTAATTCCATTCTCAGGGTCAAAAACTTTCTGAAAATAACTGCTCTGGGATGTTCATTATTAATAGTGTTCCTCTCTCGTTAATAGTTTATGGTGAGCTTCTCAGAATATTATGAGACTGTAAAAATTCTATCCCAATAAATGTGTCTATAGTAATAAATTGAATATAAGTTATAGTCTATGAGTTTCACACTGATTTATGCTTGTCGTAACAAGTAGCTGCACATGGTCCGCACAAGCTAGCAGAGTGCAGCATATGGTTTCCTATTTGCAGGTGCAGAAGACTCAGAAATAATTCCAATTTAGAGAAAATAATTATAAAATGAGGTCAGAAAAAAATCACTAAAAAATCATTTATTATTCCATTTCTAAATCTAATCTGAGCAGGAAACCTCCTTTCAATCAACAATTTATTTCTCAAGAATGCTCTTTTACTTGACATAGGAAACTAGAGCCAATTGAATGTGCTTCTGGAAGTGATTAAAGGTTAAAGATGAGGGCACGCAACCGAGATTTGAGGTACGCATACATTCGGTGCATTTGTCCACCTATGAGAATCCTGCATCTTATTTTCTAGTTACAATTCTGCTATTCATATCACTGAAATAGGTTTTTATATTAAAAGTGAAGAAAATCTTTTTAAATTTTAATTAGGAGAACTTCAATATTTCATTCTTATGCAATTTAAAAATTCTGGATGTAAGAACTCAGCTCCAAATGTCAGGATAAAAACTGAAAAACTCAGTTTATCATCACCATACTACCAAATGTAATAATGGTCAGTATTTTCATATTGAAGATAAAATATCAAGATAATGGATTATTTTGTACCCAGGCTTTGTGTTGTTTTCACCTAGGCTTGGTTAGTTACTTTGTTTGACACCATATATATCCTGCTCTCTCAAATAGAATTGTGAATCAAAAAATACTGAAGCATTTTGAAATCTGACATTTTACTTTGACTATCTCTAAATAAAGACTTAGAATTTCTAGTCCTATAAAAACTGGAAATATTTGTCTTTTTAGAGATTTTTGGCATGATTTTATATTGGATCTAAAATATGCCGTTAGAAAGTTTAATATGACAGAAAATATTTAAATAAAGATGCGCATTGTGAGATAAATAATACAAAATGTTTTAAAGAGCTTCATGTGGTTTATCTTAATCAATAAAAGTATGTAATGCTAAAGAAGACAGAAAGTAGAACACTTCACCCACAGGTGAGAAATGAGAAATTTTAAGGCCTATTGAACACAACATAATTTCACAGTGGGTCAGCGCAAATTTATATAGCACAGGTGTTTCTATAATTGGAGTCCACTGGAAAAATGCACAGTATTCTATGCTCAACAATGTTCAAATACAATTCCATCTGGGTACTTTGCTGATTTCATGATAATATGCAACTTATTGAAATGTAAAAATAATACAAGTAAACTCCAAAAATAATTATCTTGAAAAACAACTTTCCTTCTTGCATAAGGGCTTTTCGGATCCCTGATATACTCAAGGAAGTACGCTTTAAAAATTCTGTGTATAAATCTTCTAATAAAATTTTATTAACAAATAATTTCAAATTTAAGAATAAAACATGTTATTTAAATAACGCAATGCGTGTTTTAAAACATCAGAAAGATTGTGTGATGTAATTTTAAATCTTATAATCAAAACCTTACTTTTGAGTGACCACTTTTCCTATTTAGGTTCTATTTATACATTTCTAAAATTTCCTCTGTAGCTTTCTGTGTAATATAATTCTATTCAGATATTGTGTTTCATCAAAACTGTACCTGCTCTTCAGAGAAAGATGGAAAAGGCCTTTTGCTTTACTGGAACATTAGTTTATTAGGTTTTAAAGGTTGCCAGTGCTTCGTTTAGAAAGGAAAGTTCCTTATAACTGAAAGATGAGATGATGAATCATCAACTTTTAAAAAATCTTGGTTTTCGATAAAGAAAACATATCTCATGAAATTATTAGAAAGTACGATAGAGCTCCAAGTTTAGAAAACAAGATGTCTTATGTGAAATGGGCCCACTGAGCACTGGTTGCAAAAGGAGGCAGAGGAAATTTGGTCCAATTAATTGAGAGATTGATTTCATATACACGACTTTAAACAAAAAAAGTTTACTATATTTTGTTGAGTTTTAACTAGTGGGCTAATTTGAATTCTTCTCTTTGTACGTCTGGCCCTATCTCTGTCCTCAGCCCCAGGTCTTTGGCTCTTTCTGCTCTTGCAACTTTCTTGATGGACAGACTCCCCACGTCTCTGCTCATCCTCAAGCTGCAGCCCTTTAACCTTCCTCCACTGGCCAGCAGGATGTGATTCAAGTCAATCAGAAAGTTTGAGCAACCTTTAAATTATGATACTATACATACAGCAGAAGAAGTAGTCTCATGTTATAGATAACGTATATTTTGTACATTTTTCAGAATAGAAACATTGAGAATTGGATCCCTTAGATTATAGCAGTAAGAAACAAAATCCTGAAGTGGGTGGAGACAGGGGTTAGGGAGTCGTAGGTCTACCCATGTGGCCTCTTTGCCTCCCTTACCGCAAGAAGCAACAGGTGAGGTGGAGAGGTCAGAGCAGCCTCCACTCTCAGTCTTCCTCAGCTGCCTTTGTGTTACTGGCTTGAGAGGTCGGTAAGAACAGAGAAGTCAATCCTTCTAAGAAAATACAACCCATCCCTTTTCTCAGCCCCAAACCATGCTTGTTCCTGAGATTAAATCCATTCTGCGCACTTACACTCTTTTCCCTCTTTCCCTTTTTGTCTCCTCCTCTTCTTCCCTTTTCCTTCCTCTCCTTCTCCCACACAGGCTACCGGGTCTAATAAATATCTGCATCACGTCTTAGTGAGCGCTTTCAAAAGTTTAAGTAGTAAATATTCCCTCCAAAAGAAAATAATTTAAATCACCAGAAAATAAATGCTGTAGTTGACCAAGCTAAGGGAATTATCCAAGTTTATATTGGAATTAAACTTGTATTATGTGAAACACAATACCATGAAACAGCAACCATTTTTTCTCCAAACACATGTACATGACAAAAACATGTTTTTCAAGTAATCAATAACAGCATTAAAAGCAGTGACCTAATCATAAAACAATGCTGCTTTGATTCCTTTAACCACCAAACGTGATCATAGAGCCACTATTTAAGTCGAAGTTAATTAACATGTCAAACCTGTTCTAGAAATAGCATAACTTCTGCATCCATAAATGGCTTTTCAAGACCATCAAAAGAGAAGTTGAGGAGTTCACACACTGACGGGAGGTCTTGCAGAAGAAACAAGAAATGATGGGCAACCAGGTGAGCGCTGAAGGCCTTGGACCACCACACTCCACACCCGAAACTTATAGCACATGGCTGAGGTGCTCAGAAGGTGACTGTGTGGGACATAGTTCCCTTTGTTAGCTGCTCAAAGGTTCCCACGGTGATAGTTTGTACTAATTTATTGAAAAACTTAACATTTCCTTTTTCCCCAGTTTTCTTTTATAAACACTTTGAAACATCTCCCCTTTTAAACTTTCAAATTAACTTTTACAGAACCAGAGCCATCTATATCAAAGTGGAAACTCAGCATTGATCCATGCGGATCTACATTTTATAAATGATCACTGGAAATACTTGAAATATTTGACTTAAAAATACCCATTTCGTAATTTTCTTATATTGCTTCTGAAACAGGAAAAGATACCATCAGATGTCTAAATCTCACAAGTATATGTTATGAAAGGTTAATTAAAATTTATTCTATACTTTGCAAAATTTTTAAAAATATAGCAAATTTGATTCGTAATAAAAAAATCATAAAAACTTTATGACATTCAGAGAAACCAAATTTGGTATATCAAATAAATAGCTCTTTTTATATTATTAAAATGACCTTAATCATTCTGATAAGTCTTATATTTAAATTCAAAAGACTATGTCTATAAAAGCTCTATCTATCCTGTGATAAAACACTCGATAAAAAGGTAAAGTTTCTGTCAAGCTACCTCTTGCCAACCTCTAACAAGTCACAACAAAAACACATGCAGTGTATCATTTTCTATTGTGTATTATCAATTGTTTATTTTTCTAAGTAATCTAACTATTAGGCTATATATGACCTTTGTAAAAATGTTAAAGAACATTTTGTTCAATATTTCCTTTCTTTACCCCTGCAAAATCACAAATCTACTACAAAGGAAAGAGGCCAAAACACATATAGGGATACCCGTGTACTAAACTTTATTCTTGTATATGAAAAAGACATGTAGATGGCTTTTACATAGATTTCTGAGTTCAAATACTTCCTTGCCTTATTGGGAAATCATATTTCTGAACATATTGGCTTGGGTATGCAAATGACCCAGCCATGCAAAATCTCAGGGGTAGGCCTAGGCCTAGATTCACTGATATTTTTTGTGTGGGCCTGTGTTTAAAATTGCCATTGCTTTAGAAGTTGCTGTCAACTTGCCACCTTACAGATGGGATGAAAAATTTCTCTATACGGTTCCACAGGTCCATTAGCATAAGAAATGCAGAATACTTCTATTTGCCATTGGTTAATAGTAATACCATTACTATTCAACTGTTGGTTACTTTTGTGACTTACCTGTAAGGTAGAAAACACTATGGTTTGAAACGAAGCTCTAGTGTCTCCTAGTTTAAAACCAAGGTGCGCGCATGTTCAGAATAATATGTCTTCAGCAAGAAGAACACTTTAGCCATCATAGGTTTCCATAGCCAAGTGTGGCGATAAGGTATTATTGAGGTGTTCCTGCTATCGTTTCTTAAGTTGGCATCTCCTTGAAGAAATAATTTAAACCACCCTGGCTAGTGAACCCACCCGGAAAGGACATAAAGTACATTTTAGTCTTACTTGATTAATTAGTCACATTAGCTGAAACAGAGAAATCTACCTGTGTGTAGACATACCCTTTAGATTTTATACATCGAATAGGTATTGAGCATTTGCCCAGTTCAGGCATTCTGCTATGCTCTCAGAAATCGGTGGTGTAGAAATGAACCCCCTACCTATGAAATGTATCAACTCTAGAAGTGGTGGTGGGAAGGGCTTCTAGTGACTTTAATCATAAATGTTTGCTCAGATTTCAGTTTACTTTCCTGAAGGTCTTTACATTATGACTATATTGTAATGAAAAATTTGCGCTTCCAGCCTTTTCCTCAGGTTAATAGTAGGAAGGACCAACGTCCTTTCATATTAAGGGACACATTGGCATGTGTTTTAGAGAACTTTCAGCAATCTTCCCCCCAAAAATGAAATTTACTCCAAGCTTATAAGGACAGGATCGAGCTGAATCAAGATTCATCAAAAAATAAAGCATGAAGACTTCAAGACTCTTGCCATTGAATCTGTTTTGTTCTTTTAGCAATTGCGCAGGGCTTAGCTTCCCTTTCAACACATCTCACAAGTCCTAAAGCAATTGGAAATCCTTCACAATGATTTTTCTTTTAACAAACTTGAATATTATAGTTTTGTCCTCTAAAAAACTAAGGCTTTACTAACAAAGAGCAAGATTGTATCTCTGTGATGTGAAGATCTAATGGTATCCGTTAGGATGTTTTAGCACTCTTATTTTTCTTTATTTGCCATTCAGAAGCATGGAGATTGCATTAATACCTGCACAGAAGAGTTTTGTGTAATTTATGATTTCAATAGCTGCTTATTGAAGACAGGAATACAATTTAATTATTTTTGTTTTTAGGAGAAACATTTCTGCTGCAGTATCTCTTTTAATCTTCTCCTTTATAATATACCCATGCTAATCTAAGAATAATGGGAAATTTCTACTATATTTTATATTAATTGATTTAAACATATATTCTTACTTTAAAAATAGGTATTTAATATTCTAAAGATTCAATGGGTAGAATCTAGTATCAATTTAGTTCTTAAAATATACTTCTCATAAACAATGAAGTTAGATATTCCCTTTAAATATGAATTCAGGATTCTATTTATTTATTCAGTAAGATGATCTAAATCCTTCGACATTTGTGGGGAAATGCCCTACAGGTTTAAATATTATATATCGCTGCTCTTTTGGCTCTATTAATAATATGTGAACAGATTTGGGTACATTTAAGTCTAAACAGGAGGAATATTCAAACACTTTAATGGGCAAAATACCTGTACTATGCAATTTCTTTCTCAAATAGTAGTGTGTATGTGTGTGTGTGTGTGTGTGTGTGTGTGTGTGTGTGTATGAGAGAGTGAGAGAGAACAAGAGAGAGAAAGAAGAATGTAGAGACAGCAAAAGAGACAGAGAGTGGCAGTTTTGCAGAAAATTAAGCAGGACAAAAGAAATATGTGGTTATGTTTTTTAGTAAGAGAAGGTAACTTCTTTTTAGAATTCAAGGACCAGAGATGGTGTGTCTGGGAGCCCTATTATTCATGTTCTCCAAGCCCAGGCATTTTTCCTTAAATGCATAAGCTAAAAGATGGCCCTTCGATAAGTAATATTTAAAATTGATTTTATTTTATTGTTGCACACAAGATTCTGTGAATTCCTTAATTCACTGTACAATCTAATTACAGCTTGATTTCTCAGTGGGAAAATATATTACCCTATCTTCTCAAGTTACTTTTTGATTATTATCTTCTATGGCTACTGCAGCCCTGGATTACAGCCCAGTCATTTCTTTCACTTTAGTCCTCTCTGTAATACTGAGTATTGCAGTCGATTTGGTCATACAACATTTAGTATTGATTATGGAGACTGGCAAACGGAATGTAATACTCACGCCCAGATGTTGTGGATACATCTCACAGCAAGTATTCACAATAATGCACCATTGTGGGTGAGTTGTTGTGAGTGATTAAAGTAGCCAGGAAGGTTTCACATTTAAAACTCACTGGGTTTACAATCATATGATAATTATTGGAGAAAAAGCACTCTGAATCTAATTTTTTTCCTAAAACATTTTTTCATATATAATCATCATCATCACAAAGTATATGTTTAAACTCTGTATGTTCTCTGTTGAATGCTGCCCAGAATTATGTTTTTTTTTTTTTTTACAAATCCTCTGTCTGTCCTAAGAACACTAGTAACTGTTGACATTGGTGCCATCAAAGAGAACAATATGGGGGCTCCTATCAGAGAGGAGACCATGTCTAAGCAAAGAGATGAACATGCAGAGAACAAAATCTTGGCTTTCTTTCTGTTTCTGCTCTTTCTTTATTTGATCTCAGTGCCTCTCTTTTCTACCTCTCTGTGCTTCCTGATCTGTCTCTCTTCCTGCACCTCCCCTATCCAAATGCAGCACACATTTCCAGGGCTTTGGAGAGAGGCCTCTGTAGAGAGAGTTATGTCACTTTCCAGAAATGGCCCTTAATAACATGAGATAGTAATTGTTCCTGCCGGTTGCCCCTGCCTCCAGCATGCTTTAAATCTGTCCTCAGAGCCTCTTCTGCTCTGCTCACTTGGGAAGACCAAGGCTTTGGCCAAGAGAAAGGTTCACACAATCGCAGTAGTGAAGCCATGGTCTCATCTCAGAGTAACAAGCCCTGAGATCAGTGTGGAGGACCTGTGTGACCCCTGCCACCTGCAGACCACCACCTGTTCCTGCTCCAGTGACTCTTCAATACTGTGTCGGTCTCAGCTGGGGTCATGGGCCACAGGGACTTCCTGGTTTCCAAGGTTTCTAATTACTCAAGGGTATCTTTATCATAAAGCTACTGTTTTCCTTTTTAAATTAAATTTGCTATCTTTATTTTTTAAGTTAACAGTTAGTGATCAATGTGGCTATGCTTTGAGGATGCATGTTTTGTTTTTTAGTTAAGGAAAAAATTAAGTGTAGATTACTTTTATAGACTCTGTATTATGTACTTAAGGTAAAATTGTTAAAAGTTAATCTCAATAGTTGAAACATAAAACTTGAATTTGTTCATATCTACATTGCACAGACTTGAACAATGAATTTTGTTCTGCAATATTGACTTATATTGCACAAGATTTATTTCATTTGACCAGAGTCAGAATTCCTGCCCTAACAGTACTAAAAATGTTGGATAGGTGCTTTGAAACAATTTTTAATTCACCTTCTAATATAAAACCTTTGATAAAAAAATTAGAATTTTGTATTAATTTCTTTGAACTGCATATAGAAATCAGTGTTCAAACTTATTTTTACTACTTTTTTGTTTCATTTTCAACTTCATACAGCCTGGACTTACTACTTTTTTGGACAAAACTTTAAGAAAGGGTATTTACTTGTTAAGTTATTTAGAATGCTTTTTGAAAATTCTTTATACGAATTCTCCATGAACTGAAGTTTTATTGAATTTCTGATCAGAGATATGAAGAATAATCAATATACACACAAGGAAAAGAAGCCACCAGGGGGACAAAAAGGAAGAAAGAAATCCTAAAAAGATCCAAAGTTGATTCAATATCACAGATAAGATCACACTAGGGTTGAATATCAAATTAGGAAGTGCCCACTCTAACAAAAAGAAGAGGGTGTTTTTGAAGACATACATGTCTTCTGCTTAATCCACATTACAATTGGATGAGAATGCCCTGCTATGTGAGACTTGGGTTTGAAGAATTTTGAAGACCATAACCGTTTACCTGCCCCTCTGAACAATATTTAAGGCTACTTCTTATCTTGTTCCATGCACAAATAGAAGCTTTTTGCTTTAGTTTAACAAAAGTATTTTCAACCTTACAAATGTGGGAATGTAAAATAGCTCTTTTCTCTAATAAGGCCTTTCACCGACAACCTTTGGTTTCATTGTATGCATTAAATCTGTGTTAAAACACAGCCACCCAATGTTAACTAAGACTGCAGTGAGGGACTCTGATTCACAAGCATATTTTCATTTAATCAAAGACACCTGGTTTTTCCAATGTCTGACTCCAAGTAATTCCCAGTAATTTTTTTTTTTCTTTTTCTTTTTTTGATAAAGGACCTTCCTTCTCTGTAGCTGGTACCATCAAAATGCATTGGTGCCCTCCACCCTCAAACCAAAGAAGTAAACAATATTCATGTAAGGGGAATATAACTTAAGCAATTCACAGAGTATACAAACATTTATTGGTACAAAACCTGAAACATGATTTTTTTTGTTAAATTTTAACAGTGTTTTCTCAAATCTTCAAAGCTTGCCTTGATGGTTTGCTGAAGTAATTGAACCACTCTTGAGTTGTTTTATATAGGACATCTTATCTTTCTTTCATTACTCAGGCTGTGGCTTCTTTTCTATTCCCATGAAATCCGTGTACACACTTTAGAAGCCCTCCTGAACAAGCTCGCTTCTAACTTTCACAGAGCCCTTAGCACAATTTGAATACGAAAGAGATACTGAATAAAAAGCTTTAATCTCTTGTCTGTTATGCTGCTTTCTGGCCTCTCTTCATCTCTTCCTCTTCCAAGGGCTTTTCTGTGCGAGTAAAGTGAACACTTTCTGTTTAAAGTGAAGTGTGATATTCAAGAAGATGCATTCGGTAGGCTGAGATCGGGAAGCGGCTCCTGTAAATCCCCTCTGTCAAAATTTAGCTACATTTCTGCTGCATGGCCTTCTGTTTAAGTCTTTGCAGGTAAAAGATTAGTAAAGAGCTCTCCGTGAACAAAAATCATTCAATCAGCAGAATGTACAGGGAGTATCAAATGTGCCCTCCGCCTCAAATACTGTGGGGCTCTCTCCTCTGATACCTCTTCCCCTCGGTGAGCTGAAACTGCTTGAAAGGGTTTTCTGTTCTCTGGTCTCTTGTCAATTTGAATGCCAGGAAATGAGCCCCCTTTGTGAGATTAATTAATAGCAGGAGCGGATCGGCCGAGCCCAATCGCCACGCAACGGAGCTGTAATTGCTACTTTGTGGAAAGGAAAGAAAAAAAGTTTGGGTTGCCGTTTAAGAAGAGGGTTTAAGGAAAGTTCTTTGAACTAGAGGTCTCAGTGCACTGGATTAAGGCAAGAAGCAAGGAGGCCTTTGAAGTTTGCTAAGAGGTTTTGGAGGGGAAAAAAGTTGGGTGGCAAATGGGAGCTGGCAACATCAAAAGCGCTCTCACCGCTCCTCACCTGCTTGGCTTCCGAACGGGGAACGCAGGCTGGCAAGCAGCGCTGCAGGTCAAATGACCAGCTAGCGAGGCGGCGGGCGGCTGTGTGTTTATTCCGGCTGCTAAGACGCACTGTTGCTGCGATGTACGGGCCGTGCACTTGGGCGCACTCAGGTTATAGGCGCTGATCGTGAGGCTCTGCTCTTGACAGCACACAGGGAATGAACATGCACGTGGGAAACAACCCCCCAAACTGATTTCTCTCATTCTTCCACGCCACTATCCCTTCCAAGATCTTCAAAGACATTTTTAAGTTTCTCTGCTTATCACTTAACAATGATATACTGATAAAAAGAAAAAGAGATGAGATTATTACGGAAAATATATCCATCCCCTGTCTGGAAATAAGAATTATCATCTCAACAGGGGCAATATCGCCCTCAAGGGGGTGAAATTGATTCTTGGAGGGGAGGGGGGGGCGCTGAAAAAAAATCTTAGAAATTACAAACGTTTATGGCTCTCTAAAGGACTACAGTACATCAACGAATACATAATATATCTGAACTAATACAATTTCATGGGGAGGGCAACAATTAGAAATAAAATATCTACAAACGCTTCTTAGAGGTCATAATAAAAAAATTTTTAAAAACCCTGAGGATCACTAGTGTATGCAAATACCTAAAAGGTAACATGAATTTCATTTCCTATGAATTATGTATTGACCAAAAGTTAACTTAAGCATGTGCATTTCACACTTTCATTTTGTATATTAGAGGTCTTATCCCAATATTTTTTATACCTCCAAATCTTATATTGAATGTTTTTTAAAATTATGTTATTAAGCTTGATTTAATAAAAAGATCTACATATTTTAATTGAAAAGCTTGAATAGAGTTTACTTCTTACCATTATTACAATTTGTCCGTGAGCTCAGATTTCATATTCGAATTTTTCAAAAAAATAATCAAATTAATTTGCCTGGTGTTTTGGCTACCTTGTGAAATATCACAAGTTCTAAACTTAGAAATTTCATGATAATCTGGTAGATCTACAAGTTTTATCACTACAACTTAGCCTATCCATTGAAACTCTATGTTGTATACTTTTTTCTAGGCTAATACGGTTAAGTATTAATTTCAAATGATAAGCAATATTTAAAAGAGGAGTTATAGAAAAAATTAAAAATGCCTTGACATTTATTAGCTAATAGGATTGTTTTAGAGCTCTTACTAATTTGAACTCAGGGGTTTTGTTTTCATTTTGAACTCAACTTCCAAAATAAATATATAAAATTTTAACTTAAACAAATGTGCAAATATTTAGGGATCTACTTTAATAACGAGAAAACCTTGTGTTCTGTGTTTTTAATCTACAACAATGCTGTATTTTTCTCCCATCCTAATGGCAAGAAATGTTTGAAAATCAAGGGTCAATCCTAGTCTGGGTGGAATAAACCAGATACTTTTCTAGGCCTGCTCTTCAGCTACAGCTCACGATTCTGAGCACCACCACCATTCAGAGTATTATTCTTCACTGACTTTGAGAAAGACTTTCTGGAGGCTTTGCCTTAAGAAAAAATTATATACATGGCAATATGCATAGGGAGCCATGTCTTGTCTTTTCCAATGTATTTGGTCTATTGTGTTCGGAAAGATATTCAGTAGAGTGGCAGTCCTAGCCAAAGGGACTGGTGACATTTCAGGGCTTCCTTTTCATTGACATCCAATACCAATTCATGCTGCACGAGCAGGTTGGCTGAGCCTAGCATTCAGCCCACAGTGAGCAATCAATAAATGTTGTTGACTGACCTCATTGGTGCACCCAACACATCAACCCATGGACTCTGCAGCCTCATTACAGAACCATCTTGGGGGACCTGCCATTTTGAAAGTTTTACAAATATTTTTAATACAATGAGTGAGTGAATGAAGTACCTAGTAACTATGAGTCCATTGCCAGAATTCCCAATCCCCAATCCTTCCAAACTTGCAAGAGCACATGTCTCTATTTCCAATGAATGCCCATGCCTGATGGCTTACCTCACTTAGCAGAGACCTCTCCACTTTATGTAGAATGTAAATTATGGACATATAGAAATATGTACAATATAAATGACCTAACCTCTATATTCTACAATATTGTCTATGCCCTAGTCTACTAGCTGTCAAAAAGCTGTTCATAATTACACTCATTAGAAAAAGCAGGCATATATTCAATTACTTTCCTGCTGCCAATGCAAGAAACAAAATAGTTTCCTCTTTTATTATATCAAATATCTTAGTTTAGGCCATGCATGTTAAAGTTTATCACTCCTTGAGGACTGTAACTGCAACATTTTTGAGTTATCTGGAGGATTATAATTGTGTGCACACATCAATTATGGATTGGATTCAGCATTTTCAGATAACTTCCCAAATCACAAAGATAGCACAGGGGTCTCCAGGCAGTTTCAGGCCAGTTTGATTACAGGTGTAGTACACACAGCCTTGTTAGTTCTCCGTGATGAGGGCTTCCTTTCCCTGCTGGGTCTCTGGGAGAGAAACTGACCATTGCTTTTCACTAACAATTTCTTCCCGTTCCCCAGAGATGCCTTAATGAGCCCCTCGGACATGGCCAAAGGCAATCTTGTTCTCTGGGCCAGTGAGGTGAAAAGCCAAAGCTTAACCTACCAGACAAGCAAGAATTAATAAGGTATCTTTGATTCATCTCAATTCATTAACAAAGTTACAAGTTTGGCGGCCTTAAGGAACACAGTGTTGCTCTGTCATTTCGTTTACAAGTATTGAATGAAATGCCCATGCCAAGGTATGTTAAAAAAATTAACTTACAAAGAAAATAAATGAATGTAGAATACTAATTGGGAGAAAGCAACTGACAGATACTGCAAAAGATTGATTTTAGGGAAAATGGAGAAATCTGTTTTCTGTTTATTTTAAGGACAGGAAATGAATACTGATTAGAAATGTATAGGCAGTTGCATCGTGCAGCATTTGGTAATGTTTTCACTGGATATTTGATTTGTCTAAGTTTTTCCCAGATTTTAGATTGGATGCCAGTTATCAGAGTTAGTTTTTGGTCTAATAGTTAGTTGGACTTCCTTGGATACATGGCTCTTAAATTGTGAGCATTTGCCATGCTTTCCTGTGGAAAAATAATTCAAGCACAAATGTCGCATTGCCACAGAAAGAAATGCCTACTTTAAGTAGACAAAATAACGCTGGGATGAGGTGGTTCAATTTCTGTTGGCTTAGTTTTTTCCTAAGAAACTGCTGTGAATTTGTTAAGAAATATTACCCATTTGTGTTTGTAGGACTCTTGAAGTGCTATATTATTATTCCTTAAATGTGTTGTGTGGATATATATCTATCTATTATGTCTCTAATCTGTCAATAGATATTTCCTCTGTCTAGGATAAAAGGAAAGACAAAACAAAGCCACATACCTAAATAAGAAACGTTAGTTTAAAAAGAATGTATTAGAATGCAGCTTCTCAGAGAAAGAGAGGCAAAGTCAATCACTCTGGGTGCACGCTAAGCTGTTCCTTAGCATTGCCATACCGCTTAATTGGGGGAGGGCACATCTTAACCACATTTGTTGTGTTACAGCCTTGCTAGGGGCCTGTCTCCACAGTGAAGAAGGTGACTGTGGGAGCAGCTTGGGGCTGCCAGAGAGGCAATGGCAGAGTGAAGCTGCTTCCCTAATCAGCTTTGCTGGGACTGCTGCAAGATAGCCTCTGTGAAGAAATGGAGAGAATAGTACACAGGATCTCCTGGAACTATCTATAGTATATATGGGCTGGAGTCAAACTATTCTAATCCTTCATGGGAATTTTGGAAATGCAGTAGTGAGGTTGTAGTGACATCTAAAGGCAGACTTTTCAACTTGTGCTGCACTTCTAAACAGCTTGCTCCTTTTTACAAATCCGTCTCCTGATAGCTTCTGACAAATTTCTCCTAAAATCTGCACAAGGCAATTTTACCTCGGATCTTCTGTCTTCTCAGTTTATGTCATTGGGAGTGGGGATTTGCATGCCGTGTGTGTGTGTGAGTGTCTCTTGTGTACAATATTCTATCCCTTCTATCACCAGTGTAAGGGCGTCTTCTCCTCTGAAACTTAAACCCTTAACAATTCTTTGGCCACATGTCTTGAGGCCAAACCAGGCTAAAATACGTAAACTACACCCTGGGTGAGAACTTCCACTGCCACCTTGCCAAGATTCTGCCTTGGTGGCAATTACACAGCTAGCTGGCTATGCAATTCTCCCTCTTCTGCATTGCTGGAGCTAACAATATGGTCCAGAGGCTGCGTGAGTTTCCTCTGAGGCACAGGCATTGGCCAACCCACCTGCTGCTATCATGAATTGGATATGACTGCCTTGCCAATTGGCATAGAGAAATGTGCACTTTTAATGCTGAGTGCCTGCATTTGAACTGTGTTTCTTTTCTTCTTCTTTAAATAAAATGACCTTTTCCTTAGCTTTCTCACATCCCTCAATTCTATAGGCTTCTTTTGCCTATGCCCACTTTGTCCCTAATGGTAGGGATTTTTTCCCTTGTCTTTGACCACCCTGCAAAGGGGGCTGGCTTTCCACCAGCACCTCCTCCCCAAGCATCCTGGCCAGGGACATGCAGGCGACCTCCTCTCCTGTTTCAGATGAGCTCCTTAGTCTCCTGTCGTGCAGACTAGTGAGTCTAAAATGTCTCATGCTTTGATTTGCTTTCACCATCCTTAAACAATCAGATGCATCCCATTGGTAAATTTGGACAAGGGCAAGAAAATTAGAGCATGTACACAAGGCAGCAGGGTATTTTGCATGCAGGTGATTCCCGACAATAATAGAACCTGAATGTGTTTTCTTAGCTGTCCATTGAAGGGATGGGAGTTTTTCTTTTCTTTTTTCGTCTTCTTTTTTTTTTAATGGCCTTGATGAAAGACCTATAAAGTTGAATTGAATAGTCGGAAGATAATAACTCTAGTGGTAAAGGTCCCTGCATAGGTCTACCACCCTGCCCCTGGCAGTAATCCTGGCTTTGGGGATCTGAAATTTCCTAAAGATGTATTAGTGTCGTATACACATGTGCTCTTGTATGCTCATAATCCTTTTCACTAGCTTCTTAGCTGCATGCTTTGTATTTAAATTTTCCTTCTGACCAAGTAAATCCCTTTGGATGAAGTGACAGGATCTTTTCAGCACCCATAGCTGGTGACAGCTGGTGGAGAAACTCTGAAAGGCTGCAAAGTGTTTCTTACTAGCTTTCTTCAAGACCAGTGCCAGCCACCAGCTGAGCGATTTCTTAGTTCTCCCTTCAGGCATCAGTCAGTTGAAGGGGCTCACAGTAAATGCTGAAGAAGTATAATAGATATTAATATAAAAGACAATATCTGTGCTTCTGGCTTAACAGTGCCTCTAATTAGGTACTTATTTATTATATGTGAACATGGAACCTTTTCATTAATTCTGGTGTAACCCTTTATTAATACTGTATGAAGTATATTCTGGCATCTGAAATGCGGTGAAAATGGCTTTGAAAGCAGTCATTGCCGGTAACCTTTGGAAAACCAGTTCACATGGCCAGATGCATTCTGTTTCCCCTTCTTCAGTGAAGTTTTCTTATGAATTTTTAACTTGCAATATATTCTGTTGTTTTAAATGAAAATTGAAAGATGCCTGTGTTTTTGTGGGGGGGGGTTCCCTCTGGCAAGTTGCCATTGTTAGCTTAAGTAATGACGTAATGAGAAAGATTCATACTAAATAAGAAACTAGACTTTGAATTGATGTGTGCATTAGTGGTAAGCTGGTGCCCATGTGGAATTATTTACTTTCAGATAGTTACCTAACCAGATGCTATTTCTATATTTTCTGAAAAAACAAAATAAAATAATATTTTCGGGAGGAATAAAGATATTAATCATTTTACAGCAACATTTTGTTGTCATTATGTATTCTTTGTAAAGTTAGATCCCTAACACACCGAATCATCCTAGAAATTAAACATTTGCTCACATATAAAACAAATCTAAAATGCAAAGTAATATACCTTTCCTATGGATGTCTGGCTATAGATTCACTTTCATATACTTTCTTCTTTTGTTTGTTTACCACTGTTTTTTACTCCTGCCTTAATTTTTTGAAGCATGAAGAGAGAGTTGAGAGAGTATTTTATTATTTGTGTCTCAATATATATGAGTATTCCTTGAAATTAGAATTTAAGGGAGGAAGTATTTGTTGCTGTATGTTGTATCCATATAGAAATCTGGGAGAGCATAGACTAAATCAAACGGATGACCAGAAAAGCTGATTATCCCAGAACTTCGAGAAGTCTTACATGAGACAAATAATTTAACAATTAAAAATTAATAGCAGAGTCCACCATTCTGGTTTGGTAACAACAACAACAAAAAATTACGTAGAAATGAAAACCATTCCCCACACATACAGAATTGTGTGTGTGTTTGAGTGTGTGTATACATAATTTTTCTTTTGCATTTTCAGTGCTTTTTAAATGTACAGAATTTTACTATTAAATTAATATGACATTTTGCAAATATTTTAAGAAATGTGAATACTATATTTCATGCTATGATTCACTTTTACAAAATCTGTTGCTCTTAAAAATCTAATAAGCTAGAGATGAAAAAATTAATACAAAATTAAAAGGAAGTGGTCATCATATTTTACCTTATATTTTGGGTTCACAAACCATATTTTAGCAGCAAAATAGATTCCGTGTCTTTTAATGAAAGAGAATGGTACAATTTGGAGTTTTAAATCCTGAATTTTCATTCTCGTCGTTCTGCATGTAGCATCCCAAATTTCCTTATATCAGCACCCCTGGGTGGGGGTAGGGGATGCTGTAAATGGTGGGCAAAATGAATTGGAGGCTTTTAAAATTATAAATGTGTAATTGGTAAGTCCCCAAAATAGTCACTTTGCAAAACATCAAATGATGCCTTTTTCTGGAATATGAGAAAAATTGCTAAACTCAATAATCGTGGTATGCTATAAGAATATTAAATAAGCTGTAGAAAGGATAAAATTTCTCCTAAGAACAATTAAAAGTAAGCAATATGCTAATAATAAAATTGGAATCTCAGTTCGTTGTAGGTATTGGTGGTGCTGTTTGAACCAAAATGCACATGGGCTTTCAAATATTCAAGTACTTCACCATCATATTTTTTGCACCTGATAAATTATTAATACAGGGCTTGTGCTGGGCTCACCAGCTACTCCTGAATCCCTATTAGTAAGTCACGATTTGATGTGTCACCATAAAGGGTGAAGAGGATGTCTAATAAGAATGTCATCTATTCATCGGTAGGCACAGACTGATAATCTGTTTCTTGATCTACTTCATTTTGCATTAAGTAAATTGTTTAAAACGGGCTTTGTGTTTTTATGTAAGAAACTGCTTGATTTTTTGTTGTATTTTTTGTTTTCCAGTTCTTGTTCTTAGAGGTAGGTGTGCATGGATATATACACATGTGTGTTTCAATGGACAGTTTTGTGTGCTGTAATTTTCTTGGTACTTCTCTCCACCAAATATTCAAATGCAAACATACACATAGATGTACCACATACCTGTGTATATGGTGTCTGTTTACATTTTCTGCCATGCAGTCATTAAGCACACCACGTAGACTTAAAGGATGTCAGAACTGACAGCTTCAGCATGATTGATGATGCTGTGGTAGACTGATTCTTACCAGGTGTGGTGTGATGGGAATTCAAATGCTGTTCAGAGCTCCTATTTGTGTTGGTAAAGTTTTGCTTTTCCGTAATTTTTTTTTAGGGGGAAGAGGGCAGGGGAAGCTTCTGAACTTGTAATCTTAAACCCTTGTTTAAGATGTTTTGAATATTTTAAAGAAACAAAACCACTGGATTTTCTTCTAATATGCATATCTGATGCATGCTATCCATTTTTACATCATTTACTCCTCAATACACACCTGAGTAGTCTCTTATATTATCAGGAAAAATATTTTCAAAGATATAAAATTACTGGTCCAGCTGCTGTTATTAGTTTAGGTAAATAAATGCCCCATTTACTCTCTTAACTGGACAGAAGTGCTAGCTGCCTTCCTGAGTCCATGAAAATGCCAAGCCCAAATTTTAATTAAAATTTCATGTGAGTATTTTGAGCAGCTACAACTTTGAAGGGGTGAATGAATGTGACGTTCTCTGGTCTCTACGCACATGGTGTCTCCTCTTTAAATCTGAGAGCTCAGATTTGCTCCTACTGGACACTAGCCATCAACATGAACGAGTGGCCATCTCTGTGAATGCCCTGAGTTTTGCTTCTCCTAAGCTTGTCACTGTGGCTGACACTGTGTACCAGAGGCAATCATGAACGGGAACCATGTATGCTGATAACAGAATGAAACTCGCTCATTTTCCATAATTGAATTCAATGTCTTCTGATCGCAAAGAACTCTTCTTCCCTTTTGGCCATTTAAGGTGGGAATGACAGAGCTAAATGGTTTACGCTATGCATAATTCCACAAAACAGGACTCCCCGCCTCAGGATGTTGTCAAGACCAATCTGTCATTACCAGAGGGAAGCTGGCAACTTAAGTAATCAGTGGACCTGGGGGATAGGGTCCTAACTTCACCCCCACCCTTATTCATCTTTCCAAAGAACACTGATTTAATGTGGCCTTTGGATATTGATGGTCTCAAAAGGTTGTTCCATGATCTGCCATAAACTATATTCCTCACCAAATTTTCAAAGAAAATTGTAACACAAAACTCAATGTCTTTAATTTTTATTCCTTTGGGTTGTCCTCAAGCTTTCAAGTAAGCATATAAATAAGAGAAGGGGCAATTCATTCAGATTAAAATGAAACAGAGCAGTTTTTAAAGGCTGATTATGGGGATTCAGCCATCTTTATTCAATGGGTGGGGGGACTCTTTTATGGACACGCTCCTATCCTGATGGCCAGGTGTTGAGAGTGTTTCAGCCTCTGTAGTTGGACCATATTCATTAACACACACTAACTAGCATTGCTTCTTAGATTCTTTCTACTACATGCTGCCTATTTGGAGGACTTTGACCAAAAGGAATTGCCTGGCCACCATCTGAATTTCCCATTACTCGTTTTCTCTATTACCTACCTTGACGTTTTTCTGATTGTTCCTTGTTTCAACCCTGCGACTCTGTCCCCAACAACATGTGGCTAACCACTAAAGCCTGTTTTTCTTGGTTTTGAAGATATTCACTCAGGCAGGGGACATTAAGACAGTCTGTCAGCCCTTTCCAGGAATGCAGGAAGTTGCCAAAGTGCCCTTTAGCCAGACACTAGAATTCTGGAGGAAGAGCAAGGCAGGAACTTTTGAATGCATGCCAAGTACAGAGCACTGTGGGAACAAAGCATCAGCGAGCTGAGAGGTGGCTGGAGAGGGTGCAGGCTGACGATGCAGATCATGCACATGGCGCAGGTCCTGGCCACTGCAGTGGGTCCACACCATAGGGCGACATGGCGTAACTGGTGTGTTTCAGAGAAATGTTGGCTTCCAAGCACAAAGTCCTTCACATGGGTAAAGCACTTTGTAGAAAAAAATGCAACATATAGATTATATGGACACAAAATAAAGGTTCACAGATAAAGAAAAGTACTGCATACTCTCACCAAAGAGTATAATTAGAAGAAGTCTATGATAAGTTGCCCAAATAGGATATATTTGGAAGTGAAGAACTGCTCCTGATTTATATAAGGACAACAGATATACACCAGGACCACCCAACACACCAGTACATATTTTCACCCTAAATATACATCTCATTCCAAACCTACCCAGTGAGAACCTACGACATCCTGAATCTGTGGTGTAGGGCTTGAGGGTTGAGTGCTAATTGACAAGTGTCTATCTGGAACTTGCTAGAAGTCCACCCACTACAGTACCAAGGAAAGCTCTTCGTGTGGAAGTGTCTCATTTCACCAGAGGAAACTTTCTACAAAAACACCTGAGGGAGGTGACAAGTACTAGCTGTTGGGTGCTGCCGGCCGCTGTGTGCTGAAGGGACCCTCTGTTGGGGAGGCTGTGCGGCTTTGGGAAGCTTTGCAGAAATCTGCTGGTAAGTATCCTGGAACCAGGAATTAAAGCCCTTTCCTCCTGCAGTAACTCTCCTGCGCCCTCTTCTGGCAAAACATAACATTGCGTTAGCTGGCAGAAGAAGAAACACTTAAGGGCTCAGATCCATTTTCACAGATCAGGAAACAAAGGAGGAATTTAGACCTTAAAGGCAATAAATCCATTACTGGCCCACACAAGAAAAGCGTATCGCCCACAAGCCCACTCCTCAGAGGGGTCTTCTTTGTTTTGGTTTTAGGTTCTTCTAGTGGTTACTTGTAGTAATATGCTAATACTTGTAGTTCTTGGTATACTAACTTTAAGTATCATCTACTAACACCTGACTGTGAAAAACAAGAAATGTGGCCCATTTCATCATCCTCTTCTCATCTCAATGTTTCATAATTATGCTTGTAGTCACCTATAAAATTTTAAATAATATACTTAAACCTTACTTCCACTCACCAAGTTTGGGCAGCATTTTCTGACTCCTCACTAAGATGAGAAACGCCACTGCTTCTATACTTTATTTCATTTTCCCACTTCCCAATAACATACTCGCTCTTCTCAGACTTAATATTACTTTTCTGTTCCTTCTGTTGCATTATCTTTTGTTATTGTAATTAAATCATCTATGCTTTATCTGGTAGTTGCTCCTAAAACCGAAACCCAATGAATCACATTTTCGATGTTGTGATTATGTGTTATTTATTAGAGTATTATTTACGAGAACTTTTGGTGACATGATGGTATACATAAAAGCAAATATGTAAATGTTAAATGAGAAAGATGCTATTCTTGTGACCATATTACCATTAAAATATGTAGTTTTTTAAGAAACCTTCTCAAAATTAGAGTGAGTGATGGAGTCAGGTGGCTCAAATCTATTTCTGATGCAGTGATTTTGAGCACAATGCTATAATTAAATGATTATTTTAACTGTTCTTTCTTAATAGATTTTAGATTAAAAATAAAGAAGATTATTAGCTGTTGTTCATGAAAATTAATTTGTGTGCATTGTTTTAAGTCAAGCAATACAGAGATGCTCATATGCTTTCCTATATTCCAGTGCCGTTGTCCTTTTAGTTCTGTTTATTTTTAATGGGATTGTATTATACATACTATTTTTAAAAACCTTTTATTTTAAAATTACTTTTTGATTGACAGATGAGTGGCAAAGATATGACAGAGAATTCTTGTATGCCATTTATCCAGTCCCCATTGCTAACTTCTTACATAACTGCAGCATATTTAACAAAACTAAGAATTAACATTGGTACAATATATTAACTAAATCACAGACTTTATGTAGTTTTCCACAGTTTTTGCACTAACTTCCTTTTGTCTATTCAAGAATCAGTTCCAGGGTACTGCATTGCATTTACTTTCTAAAGTTATTTTTTTATGGTGTAGAGTTCTGTCCATCTTAAAAACTGCGGAGTGATGTCTCCACCTTCCCAGCATCATACAGCACAGTTCCACCACCTGCACAGCTCCACAGCTCTGTAGTGGTCAGCTCCTCCCCATCCCTAAACCCTGACAACCATTGAGATGGCAATCGTCTCTATAGTTGGCCTTTCCGGAAAGCCCTATAAATGGAACTATGCAATACATATCCTCTAGGCCTGGCTTCCTTCACTTGGCAAAATGCATTTAATGTTTATCCATGAAGTTGCATAAGTCAATAACTTATTCTGTTGTATTTCTGAGTAGTACTTCATTGTGTAGATGAGCCACAGTATATTTATCCATATGCCTGTTCAAGAACATATGGGTTATTTCCCATCTTTGGTTATCATGAAAAAATATACTATATAAATATCCATTTACACATTTTTGTATGAATATAAGTTTTTAATTCATTTGAATAAATAACTAGGAGGGAAAGTGCTGGGTCCTATAGTACATTTAACTTTGTGAGAAAAGTCTGAACCGGTTAGGTCATTAAGTATGAAATGTACAATTTTGAAGCAAAAGTTTAGTTTATTATATCTCAAACAAGAAGCAGTGCAGTTAATCAAAGTATGCCCTTAAACTATCGACACAGTTTTGCCATCTTCATGGTAGTGTAGTTATGCCAGCAGCAAAGAAGCCTGGACAGCGAGTGGCGATGAAATTGCAAAAGGTGTTTTTTCCACAGCTTGTTGAGAAATGAATATTTTTCCTTGCAAGAAGTGGTCCAAAGCCTGGAAGAAGTGGTAGTCAGTTGGTGCAAGGTTTGGTGAATACAGTGGGTGACAGAGAGTGTCCAAGTCCAGCCTCTGTAGTTTGAGCAGCGTTGTTTGTGTGACATATGGTCGAGCTTTGTCTTGCAAGAGGACTGGCCTGTATCTACTGACTAATCCTGGCTGCTTAATCACAAGCATCCTCATCATTTCATCCAATTGGTTACAGTAGACATCTGCTGTAATTGATTGACCAGGTTTCATGAAGCTGGAGTGGATAATACCAGTACTGGACCACCAAACAGATACCAGTAGTTTTTTTGATGAATACCCTGTTTTGGACTACGTTTTAGCACTTCATTTTTATCCAACCGTCATGCCAAATGCTTGTGATTGTCAAAGAATCCATTTTTCATCACATGTAACATTATGGTGCAGAAATGGTTGGCCTTTATGTCATGATAGCAAAGAAAGGCAAGCTTCGAGATGACTTCTTTTCTGATGCTCATTGAATTCATGCAGAACGCACCTATTCAGGTTCTTTACCATGCCGATTTGTTTCAAATGGTCCAATGTTGGAATAGTTAATGTCAAAACTTGCTGTTAATTCACACATAGCTTTCAGCTCATCATTATCCACTTTGATCTCAGGTTTCCCACGTGACTTACTGTCAAGGTTAAAATCAGCAGAACAGACCTCCTCAAACCATGGACGTACTGTGTGTTCATTAGCCACATCCTTCCCAAACATTTCCTTGATGTTTTGAGCTGTCTGTGCTGCATTGGTTCCACAAGGGAACTCATATTCGAAAATAACATTAATTTTTGACTTGTCTGTGGTTTCACAAAAATTGCCCTAAAAAAAACTTTGAAAGATAATTGCACACCAAACTGCATTTGAAAGACTGAGGATGTACTTTCAACAATAAAAATAAAACAAAAAGTGTCAAAGTTAAATGTCAGAGATATCAACTGTCAAACTTAGTACTTAAGAAAATTGGACATTTCATACTTCATAACCTAAATCTTTTTTTCCAAGTGGCTGTACCATTTTGCATCCCCTCAGCAATGAATGACAGTTCTTGTTGCCCTGTATCGTTGGTGTTGACAGTTGCTATCATTGCTATCATTTAGTTTTGTTTTGCCTTTCTAATAGGTGTGAAATGGTGTCAAATTTTAGTTTTAATTTCCATTTCCCCAATGACAGATTATTTTTTAATACACTTATATGCTATCTATATATCTTCTTTAGGAAATTTTCTGTTCAGAATTTTTTTGCATTATTTTGTTGTTTTTTTAAGAGTTCATCTTTATGAGTTCTTATATTATGAAGATAATCATTTATTAGATAAGTGATCCATAAATATATTTTCATAGTCTGTGAATCATCTTTTTATTCTCTTAACAGTATCTTTCACAGAGTAAAAGTTTTTAATTTGGATCAACTCTAATTTAGCAAGGTTTTTTTTTTCCTTTTATGGTTTGTGCTTTTTGTGTCATATTCCACAAATCATTTCCAGACCCCAAATTTGACAGATTTTCTCCTGTGGTACTATAGCTTTATGTTTGTGTTTAAGTCAATAATCCATTTTAAGTTAATTTTGTATAAAGTGTTGAAGTTTACTTTTTTGCACATGTGTGCCCATTTGTTCCAATACCATTTGTTAAAAATATCCTTTCTCCATTGAATTGTATTTGCACCTTTGTCAAAAAACAGTTAATTATATTAGTATGGATTTATTTTGGGCTCTTTATTCTGTTCCACTCGTCTATGTGTTTATTTTTTCACCAATACCATGTTGTAATGATTACAATATTCTTATAGTAGATCATGAAATTAGATGGAGTGAATCCTCCAACTTTATTCTTCATTTTAAGAATTGTTAATTGTAAGTCCTCCAACCTTCCATGTAATGTTAAAAATAAACTTGTAAAAAGACACAAAAAAATCTTGTTGGTTTTTCAGTGAGATAGCAATGGAATCTACAGATCAAATTTCTGTGAATTGACAACTTAATTATATTGAATCTTCCAATCTATGAGCATGGTACATATCTCCATTTATTTAGATTTTCTTTATTTCTTTTGTCAATATTCTGTAGTTTTTCGCATACAGTTCCTACATTTCTTAGTGTTTACCTAAATATCTTATTATTTTAGTGCAATTATTAATGGTATTTGTTTTGTATTTCAATTTTTAATTACTCATTACTGCTATTAGGGATATGATCAAATTCACAATATGGTCCTTGCATTCTGAGAACTTGTTGAACCTATTAGTTCTAGGAGCTTTTTGTAGATATTTGAGGACTTTTTTTACATGGACAAATATGTTATCTGTGAATAGAGATAGTTTATTTTTTCTTTTTAAATCCGTATGTTACATTTTCTCTTCTTTTCTTTTTTTCTTGTCTGATTGCACTAGCTAGATTCCAGTATAATGTTGAGCAGGAGTGGTGAGAGCATACATCCTTGCTTAGCAGAGAACATCCAGTCTCTTATCATTGAGTATGATGTTAGCTGCAGCCTATTAAAGATGCCCTTAATGAAGTTAACAAATGTCTTTTTTTTTTGGAGACAGAGTCTCACTCTTTTTGTCCGGGCTAAAGTGCCGTGGCGTCAGCCTAGCTCACAGCAACCTCAAACTCCTGGGCTCAAGTGATCCTCCTGCCTCAGCCTCCCGAGTAGCTGGGACTACAGGCATGCACCACCATGCCCGGGTAATTTTTTCTATATATTTTTAGTTGTCCGATTAATTTCTTTCTATTTTTAGTAGAGACGGGGGTCTTGCTCTTACTCAGGCTGGTCTCGAACTCCTGAGCTCAAACAATCCACCTGCCTCGGCCTCCCAGAGTGACAGGATTACAGGCGTGAGCCACTGCGCCCGGCCAAGAAATGTCTTTTTTATTCTTAGTTTTCTGAGAAGTTTTATTATTATTGTGAATGCATATTTAATTTTATTACATATTTTTCTGCATCTATTGATACGATTTTATGTTTTTTCTTATTTAGTCCTTTAATATGGTGTGTTGTATTGATTCATTTTAAAATGTTGAAGCAGCCCTGTACTACTGAGATGAATCCAACTTGTTTGTGATGTATTAACCTTTTTACATATTGAGGGTTTAATTTGCTAATATTTTTAGTAGAATTTTGCATTTATAATCATGAAAGATTTTGACCTGTAGTTTATTTCTTTGTGATGTCTTTAACTGGTTTGGGATGAGTTGGGAAGTATTCCCTTTCATTTCATCTTCTGAATAAGAGTATGGGAATTGGTATTATTTCTTCCTTAAGTTTTTATTGTAATCCAACAGTGAAACCATCTGAGGGATTTTAATTTTTAGCATGTTTTTAATTGTAAATTCAATTACCCCAAAAGTTTAGGACTATTCCGGTTATCTATTTTTTCTTGAGTGAGCTTTGATAGTTAATGTACATCAAAGAATTGGTATATTTCATCTAATTGTCTGATTTATGCACATAGAATTGTTCATAATATTCACTTTTTGATCCTTCTAACATCCATAGTATCCCCCAATTTTTGCCATAGGGTGTCTATCTGTTCAGGCTTGCCTTCAATGCTCCTGCAGGCAGTTTAAAACTCTGTTTTAGCCTTTACATCTTGCTTGCAGAGAGCATCAAAGTTAGCTAGAGGTGAGAGATTAGGATCTCTGCAGATCTTTCCCATGAATATAATAAGCCATGTGCGTGCACATGGCTGTCTAGATTCCCAGGAATATGTTGTAGTATTTCAAACCCCTATAAACAATTTTTTCCTTTAATTTTTGTCAACCTTAAATAATGAGATTCAGAAAATATGATTAAGTATAGAGTTTATTTGAGTGCAAAGCTTGAGGATGGCCACCTGGGAAAGCACCGGCTCCAAACAAATGGAGTCAGCGTTTCCAAAGTGGAAGAGTTAAGCTTTCTCTTATATAGGCAGAGACAGATAGTTGTAGCAGGATTACAACATTTTTCATACAAGACCAGGTGCATATGCTAAGGCAATTTGGTTGGTTACAGATTGCTACATTCCAAGAAGATTACTTTATTACTCCATGAGGAGGGTTGTGATCTGAGGATTCTTATCTCTGGAGCCATTTGCTCTTAATTATTTACAGGGAAAAAAAAGGCAAAAGTTGCAGCTGTATGCAGTGTGACTCAGGTTGCATGGCCACATTCCTCCCAGGCTCAGGATAATTTAAAGTTCCAACAGCTTTATGTTTGAATTATATTAAATTTGAACTATTTATTTTTATCATTTTTTGTCACCCCAGATTATTTTCCTTGTCACTGTAAACTTCTAGAGGCTTCCTGCTTTCCTTGACTTGTGACTTCCTCCGTTTTCAATGTCAGCAATATAGCATCTTCATATTTCTCTCTCTGTCTCTCCTGCAATTCAAAGTTTGTGTATGTTAAAGTTTTAATATCAATATTTATCATGAGCATCCTGAATGTGCATACATGTTTTCTGCAGCACAGCAGACTAGTGTTATTTGCTTATAGTAGGTAATACTATGAAGTTCCTTGGCACACAAATTATTTCCCTAGAGGTGACGTGATAAAAGCCAGATGTTATCCTACACAGAAGGGCCTCCACCATAGTTGAATAACCCCCTAAAAAACGAATCTGGATGTTTACACGTGAGATAAAGACTGCTGCCCATGCCTTCTCTTCCGAAAAGGTCTTTTTGGAAATGAAATAGAAAGGATCCTAGGTTTTTTCTCCGACCCTTTAGAATGTAAATAAGTCCACCAGGAGAGAGACAAAATCACTCTCTCCTGCTCTGCAATTCAAGGATATCACCATGTTCCTGGGTCTTCCTTCTCCCACCCACCGTTACAATGTAAATGTTCCAGAAACCTAAATTTATCTATTCAGTCATAAATTAACTTGTAAGGCTTTTCTTTTAGCCTAGATTCCAAGTTTCAGTAAAACTTACTCAGTAAGCTCTGTGTATAAATATAAAAATATTTTCTTTGCAGTCCAACAGAATATCTTAGCCCCTTTGATATTGTCTCATAGCTCTTGGATGCTCTGTTGTTTATTTTTCTTAATCTCTTTTCTCTTTGAATTTTAAGTTCTGTAATGTCTAACATATCTCCAAGTCTTCCTTCAGCTGTGTCAAGTATACTGATGTGCATTTCAAAGACATTCTTCATATTATTATTTTCTTAAGTATTTTTCTATGTTTTTTCTTATACTTTCAGCACTGAAATCACCTATCTAATCTTACACGTTGTCTACCTTTTTCATTAGATCCTTTAACATGTTATTTACAGTTATTTTTAATTTCTTGCCTGATATTTCTAACATCTGTGACATATCTGAGTCTGGTTCTCATGACTCTTTTGTCTGTTCAGATTGTGAGTTTCTTTTTCTTCCTTTCATATCCTCCATAATTTTTTTTTTTATATACAAAGTTGAACATATAGTACAGGAGAGTACCTAGTGAGCTGAATCACCGTGTGCTTGGATATGGGCGTGATTTTCTTCCACTAAGCCTTCACTATGAGGAATCCTCAGTTGGAGGGGTTTTCATGTTTTATGTTGCTATGGTTACCTTTAGTGCACAACAAGCTTCAAATTCTTCTAGTGACACCTTATGTTTAGGGTATGGGCTAGTTTCCCAGAGATTTGTTCCTCAATGTCTACTTCCCAGTTGCCCTGAGGCCTTCCCATTTTGATGCTTCCCAGAGTTTGTCTTTCCCAGCTCCCCCTGCTATATTCCAATGTTATTTTCATGTGATGCCTGTTGTTAGCATGGTGTTGGACGATGGAAAAGAGGTGTGTTTGCCTATGTTCTGATTAAGCTTCATTATTAGACAGCCACTCTGAACCTGGTTCTTGAGGATGTAGCTTTTTACAAGTGTCCCCAAACCTCTTCCAGGCAGTGCTGGGACAAGATTTTCCTGCCTTCCCCTAGGAATAACTCCCCTCCCTTCCTACCCTACCCCACCATTTCTTTCCTTAAGGTCAGTGATTTTGTGCTAGTTCTTTAAGGCAGCTAATTTTATTACTCTTTCTCCTGCTGTGAGTGCCTGGTGGGTTCATGGGAGAAAAGTGAGCAAGGGAGTACAAACACCAGCCCCATACTAGCCCACGCTCTCACACTACCTACACTCTGCCCCTAGGAAAGAATTCATGAGAAAATTTTAGCTGAATCTTCTTTCTGACTTAATGTGTTCAGCAGTGTCTTCCCCAGGTAAGCAATAGGGTGAGTCTTGTTTCTCCCGTCAAGTACCTGTCCCTCCCCAGATTTCACACCAGTTGTTTATGCTTCAATCTCATTTCTCTGATGGGTCTGAGGAAAATTATTAACTTAGATTTTGTTCAGCTTTTTTCTTATACATGTGGGACATTTTCAGCTTTCCCATATCTCCAAGATGAAACTGGGAGACCTACATTATGCCTATTATTTTTAACTTTTTTTTTCATTTAAAATACTGTGGATATATCTCCAGTAAAATATATCTATATTTAGCTCAATTTATTTAAATAGCTGCAGAATATTCTGAGAATGCATAATGCTATAATTTATTTAAGCAGTCTCCTATTTATACGCATTCAGGTTTCACTAGTTTGTTTTTAACCATTACTAGTCTTGCTGTTTGTTAGTACATAAAGCATGCACATTAGAGCATTGGAAACCAAATCCTTTTTTCTCTGTTTCAGATTCCATACACAAATGGACTAGGGCATGAACCAGTCATGGGGCACCAAATCAGCTATGGTATGCAACAGATGGTAGGATCGGGAAGATTCCAGGCTGTGTATCCAACACCTACAACCTAATGTAGTTGGCAAGCCAGTGGTTTGGGGCCCCGGAAGAGTGGGAATGTTAAAATTGATTTCTGGGATGATTTTTAACTGTAGCATGACCTAACCTATCCTGAAAAATACAATTATCATGAATAACATTATTCAAAAGGAAAGGATGTACAATTATAACTTTACCTACAAAGATGAAGACTGATAGGATATATATAACTAGTACTGTAAAATAGTAAGTTTCACAAAGCAGGGCAAAAAAGAATGCCATGAAAGCCTTAAGAAGTAAAGTCTCATTTGATAGGAAAATTAGGGAAGGCTTCACAGAGGAGTTAGCATCTGAGTTAAATTTCAGAAACTTAAGATGATAGGTCAGCTTACACTTGAGATGTCAGAAGCTCAGAATTGCCCCAGTGATTCAGTTAATGGCGGTATAAAAGCCTCGGATCTCCTTTCACACTGCTTCTGAAATAACACTTTTTTATTTATTATGGTAAGAATCTGTTCATTTAAATAGTTTTGATTAAACAGACTCAGAATTGACCCTTTGCAATTCTTAATGATGAGAAGAAATGGGAGGAGATAGCTTTTTAAAGAAACTCCTTACTGAGTATGAAAAGTATCCTCTTCTTGACCTCAGATGATTTTTCTTAGGACCTCTCAGAGTCAGATACTCTGATAGCACATTACAATTACATCAGTGAAGTAGCAAAGTAAAAATGAATAAACATAATATAAGTTATTAATATATATAAGCTACTCACAAGGAAATTGAGATAGTTTTTAGTCATTTCCCTAAAAAGAGTCATTGCTGCTCATTTTGGTCATTTATTATTTCCTTTTAGAATTATCTAAAAGTCTCAGTGTAGAGGTTCTATATTCAGCTTCAATAAATGGACTCTTATAACTTTTGTGAATCTAGTCCACAAAACTGCTCCAGTAATTTTCTCTCTCCTCCATAATTGTCATTTTTGTCATAATTGTCTTGTTGGAAGTGTTTATTTGCTCAACAAAAAGACTATCCTATGAATGAAAGAAATTGGCAGGAGCTTTTGGTATTAACTGCCTGTATCAGTTTATAATTTTCCCAGCTAACATTTCTAAAAATATTTTATATGTCCCTTTGATAATATCTTAAAATATTAAATTGGCATTTTTTACATTTTTAATTATAACAAAATTTAACATCACATTTTAAAATATTAAAATATTTTAGTATTTTAAACCTTATAGATTTAAGATTTAGATCTCATATTCCCAGGACAGGCTTGAAAAATTCTTGGGTTTCATTCAGACTTTGTGGATCATATTCTATGTATGACAACCTACATGTGGGACCATCATGAAAGGCTTTTCAGTTTGTGTCCTACACAAAGACAAGTCACTGATAGAATAAATAGAGGCTGAAATCAAGTCCACTCTTTATTCACCACCCCTTGTGCCCTTCTTAAGCTATAATAAGTGAAAGGAAAGTGTACTTTATTCTGCACAGAAAGCCATTAACTAAGTCAAGAGCTCCCAAGTCTGAGCTCTTCTTGGAAGGTAATTCTTTTCTAATTTGTACAATGGCTTGATATAGTTAGCAGTCACTTCTTCTGTATCCTTACAACAAAGATTCTTTGCAATGGTTTATAAGAGTGGTGGAATATCAAACTCCATCAGCCCTTGGATTAGAATAGAAGTTCTCAGACCAGTCTAAGTCCTACCAATAAGAAAGACAAAGAGAGGAAGAAGGAAGCAGACATTCCTATTATAGTTAACAGAGTTGGACTTCAAAGTAACTGAATAATATGCTTGAAAAATAAAGAATTTATGCCGAGATTAACGAAATCAAAATCAAATAAAATTAAAATTCTAGAACTAAAAAATATAATGACTAAAATCAGGATCTTAAATGTGTTTAATAGCAGATTGCATGCAGCTGAAGAGAGAATCAGTGAACTGAAAGACAATTCAGTAGGAAATATCCAGAGCAAAGCACAGAGAAAAAAGAATGAAATATACTAAAAGGGCATTTTAGCTATATCTATCTATCTATCTATCTATCTATCTATCTATCTATCTATATGTGTGGGGTGTGTGTGTGTGTGTGTGTGTGTGTATTCGTAAAGTTTAACACATGTGTTATAGTCACAAAAAGAGAGGAAAGAATGAGGTAAAAGCAGTATTTGAAGAAATACTGACTGAAAATTCTCAGAAAGAGACATCAGGTCACATATTTTATAAGTACCATAAACTCTAAGCAAAAGAAATACCAGAAACAAACTAATAAAATTCTCAAAAGAAAAAGAAAATACATATAGGCACATAAGAATCAAACTGCAGAAGACCAATGAAAGATATTTAAGAAGCAGACAGGATTAGGGGTAGATTTAGAAAAGTCACATTATCACCAAAAAAGCAATAGTAAGACTAGCAGCTGACTTATCAAAAGAAATTGGAAGCCAGGAAACAGTGCGTTGAAAGAAAATAAAAAGAACTAATGAAATTGAATTTTATACCCAGCAAAGTTGTCCTTAACAATGACAGTAAAATAAAGGCATTTTGAGACAAGAGAAGACAATGTAATTTTGGCAAACCTGCATACAATGTGATACTAATGTAATCTTTTAAGCAGAAGGAAAATGAGCCCAAGAGGAAACAGAAATAAAAGAAAGAATAAAGAGAAAACAAAAAGGTAAATATGTTGGTAAATCTATATGAATATTGACTATATACAACAATAACAGCAATAGCATGTGGAGTTTAAATATACATAGATTTAAAATTCACAAAAATAACACAACAGGAAGCAGTGTAATTGAATTTAAAGAAATTAAGACCCTTTCTTTGGGAAGTGATAGAAATACTAATTTATGTTCGACTGTAATAAACTGAAGAAGCATATTTAATTTCTAGACATGGATAAGTCACTAAAATAATAATAAAATAATCTATAAAAAGGAGAATAGTTGTGTAATACACACCTCCTCACATATTCAAAAAGAAAATTGTTAACTATGAAAGTAACTAAAATTATTTTAAATAGAAGAAGTAAAATAAGTAAAACACTGTTGAATACTTCATAGCTCAACTGTAATAATATTTGTAAAATTATAATAATACTACCTAACTATCATTTGTGAAATCTATATATTTCTCATTGGGAAGTCATTGTATCATACTAAAATGGAAGCGTTAAAATACAGTATAGAAAAATAAAAGAATAACAATAATAACATAAGTAAAAATTATAGAAATGTAAATTGTAAGACAGAGCTTAAAGTGTTGAAAATCATTGCCCCTGAGAATCAGGGGTGAGAACAGAAAGAACAAGTAGCTGGTGATTTTTCATTGTAGGACTTGTAGAAATATTTGACTTTAGTGAAATAAAAAAATAAAATTGAAAAGGAAAAGATATATAATTAATTTTTTCAAGCATGTGTGCAAAAAAGAACATAGACATTTAATAGCTCAGGCAATTAAATGCACCAAAGGCTAGTAATATTTCCTATTAGATAAGTATAAGAAATGGAATAGCTCCCGAGTTGGGAATTGTTGCGATAATTTCAACAGATAACAAAGAGAAAGAATAATTTTTTCATTTGAATTTTACTTCTCTAAGATCAACAGACTTTTCTTCAAAGTATAAATGTTAGAATAATTTTCATTTGTGTCCTTAGGAGAAGAAAGAAGACATATTAACTCTCTTCCAGAATCACTAACAAAAGCCTTTGAAAGAAAAATCCTTGAACCCTGTAGGAAAATAAATTACCAAACTCCAAAAGAGAGAAAGAAATTATAATGTAGACATTTTAGAATATTTGATAGATTCATTCAAATTTTTTAAATAAATTATTTGTGAACATTTTGAAAAAATAATGTTCATGAGTAAGCAACATAGGTACAAGTCAATTGCTCTTAATGAAATGATCAAAGAATAAATGCTCTTTCTCTATAAAAGATCTTGAATTTTGCAATACATTTGAAAAATATCTATCATGATATGTTTATAAGCATGATTCAGAATAGGGTGCACAAAACCAGTGGAAGGAAGATATATTTATGCTATTTCAACTAAAGTAACTCTTTATACAATAGCTTTGGTGTTACTTCATAATATTTGTTTGAAGAAATATTTCAATGGCTATGAAGAATTGGACATCATTGGTTTAGATCTGGAGTCAGCAAACTATAGCTAATGGGCCAAATCTGGTTTGTCACCTCTTTTTGTAAATTAAGTTTTATTGAAACACAGTCACCGTTTTTGTCTATGGCCCTTTTCCCTACAGCAACAGAGCCAAGCAGATACAGACCATCTGGCTTGCAAAGCCTACAACATTTACTATCTGGCTCTTTATAGAAAAAGTTTGCTGACACCTGCATTCGATAATACTCAGCACAATTAATATTTCATTGCACAGCCACGCTCTGTATTACCCAACGTTGCATCTATGATTTATATTGAAAGAGTATCAGTTGAGAATGGTTTTGGCCACAAATAGTAGACACCCTCCTGAAAATGGCTTGGTTAAATATGTACGAAAATTATCCTTTTCATGTAACCTAATATCTGAAGCTAGTATTCCAGGGCTAGAAAGCTGCTTAAAGATGTCAGCCAAAGCACTGACATCTTTCTAACTTCTTGCTTTGACTTTTTTTTGCTTTTCATACTCACCATCACAAAATAGCTGTTGTACCTCTAACAATCACATCCACATTTCAGACAGGACAAAGGGCATTAGGCTTTCTTCTGATAAGGGTTTGCCTTTTTACTTGGGAGACAAAACCTTCTACAAGGACTTCTGCCTACATTTTTTTTTTTTTTTTTGCTATGGAGGATTAGTTATTCATTTATCCATGAATTAATTATTGACTCTCCATCAAACTAGGCATGGGGGAGAGATACTCATGGTAAAGAATAAAACATAAACAGACCCTCCCATTAATAAGATTATGATCTAAAAATGGAAGCAGATGGCTAAACAAATAATTATTATACAAAAAAATATAGCAAATTTTATAATATTGATGTATGTGCTATAAGGAAAGAACATAGCAGGGAGCTAAACAATTCAGAAATGGTTCTCAGAGGAATAGAAATCTGAGATAATACTTGAAAGCTTTATAGGAACAAACATGTACTAGGCACAAAGAAGGGGTGTGCTAAATCCCCAAGGTGAGGTGAGTGTAGCATATTTAAAAGCAGCACTTGGTGACTGAGGACTCTGGGATGAGGTGCCAGTTTGTGTCCTGGATAACTGGCTGTTTGCTTAGATACAGAGCACAGAGTAGATGCGTGCTGAGAGGGCCCCATCGTAAGTTTCGTCTGGAGCATATGAATTTTAGGTCTGTGCTCTATACAGATCTATGTATTCAAGTCTGGGAAATCGGTAGATAGCTGCCTATCAGCTTTGGGAGCTATGAGTGGTTACGGGATGGAGGTAGAGTTTTGGGAGTCATCCAGGTCTAGATAGGCATTAGAGTCACAAGAGTAAATAAAATTTGTCAGGAGGGAGGGGTGTGGAATGAGGACAGATCAGGGACTAAGATGGATTCGTGATGAACACTAACTTCAAGGCAGAGATTCTCAAGTGGATAGTCTGACTTAGAAGGAAATCGATCTTTGTAATCTACAAAAGGATAGTCTCTTATGGTGAGGCCCATGCAATTTTTATTCATATTAAATCTCGGGAACGAGTGATTAATATGAGAGCTTGCTAAAGGAAAAAGATCAGGAAGGGACTGTAAAGGGAACAATTGGGGAAATGTAAGAAAAAACAAGAGGGTGAAATTATTTCAAAAAGAGGCAGTGGTCAATGGCGAAAAATAGGATTGAAAGTTTGAGTAGGAAATGTTGGGAATTGCTCTAGTATCAGACCCGGGCATTTTGTTGGTATCCCTGGTAAATGCAGTCTCAGTGTTATCGAGAAATCAGGAGACAGACTTCCCTGAAGAAATGTGAGGATGGGGCAGGAGAGCAGCAGGTGTTCAGAGGAAAATGAGCAAGTACCCCGTAGACACTCAAGAGAAGCATGGCATGCAAGGTAGACCAGAGGCACAGACATGGCAGCAAAGGTGGGAGCCATTTTACAAGATGAGTGAGACTGGAATGTTAATGGGGAGAAATTGAGAGAAAGGAGTTAAGTGATGTGGGGCTCAGCCAGCTGAGGGGTGGGATGGGGAGCGGACATGGAGAAATCGGTTTCTGAGAATACACGCCAGCCCATCTGTTGTGACAATAGGAAAGGAAGGTGGGTTGGAATCTCCAGCCTTTGAAAATTTGGTGGTAAGATTGTTCACATCTCTCTTCCATGAGGTCCATTTTCAATTATTTTGGAGTTTTTCTTCTTTCTCATTTGGTTGAACGGCTCCTTTGCATGTGTGGTATTTACATTTTGGCATCCAGGGTTTGAAATGGACAGCTTTTTAAAATGAATTGAGTGGTTTAAAAATATTAAGTGCTTTGGAATATTTCGTGTAGCACAGAAATTATCTGTTTTTGTTTTTTGTTTGTTAGTCTGCTTTTGTGAAAGTCAACTAGAGGTCAGAATATTCTTAGCATTGCAATGTGTTTTACTAATTCTCAAATCTACTTTGTAATAAAATAAAATCCCTAACCGTTGTCGATCTCTGGCAGATCTGACACTCACTGTACATTTTTAAAGAGTAAAGGAACAGGGCCGGGCGTGGTGGCTCACGCCTGCAATCCTAGCACTCTGGGAGGCCGAGGCAGGCGGATCGTTTGGCTCAGGAGTTCAAGACAAGCCTGAGCAAGAGCGAGACCCCGTCTCTACTAAAAAAATAGAAAGAAATTATCTGGACAACTAAAAATATATGGAAAAAAAATTAGCTGGGCGTGGTGGCGCATGCCTGTAGTCCCAGCTACTCGGGAGGCTGAGGCAGTAGGATTGCTTGAGCCCAGGAGTTTGAGGTTGCTGTGAGCTAGGCTAACGCCATGGCACTCACTAACGCCAGGGCAGCAGAGTGAGACTCTGTCTCAAAAAAAAAAAAAAAAAGAGTAAAGGAACAAATCAACTTCACCCCTTCCAATTTTTCCTCTAAAAACATCCTGTATCTTGTGTTTAAAGCTTTTTTGCTACCTGGGGAGGCTGAACAATTAACCTTTTTATTGAGCCTCTACTATTTGCCAGGAATTATGCTAAGTCCTGCAACTTTGGGTTGATTTAAAAGTACCTTCACTTCACCCCTCACTCTCACCACCTGCATCCACAGGTTCCAAACTCAAGCTAATTGTGCTCGCAAATGCCCCTGATTCCTGCTGACACCGCGTTGGTGCGCTGCCTGATGCCCTCTCACCTGCACACCTGGCCGGCCCTGCTGCTGGGTCTCCTCACCCCTACCACCTTTCCCATCCCTGCTAATGTCATCCTCCAGAAAACTCAAACTCATTCATGTCACTGACCTGATCTTAGAATTTTGATCATGTCTGATTAGTTTTAAGATAAAAATCCTAAATCCTAATTCCTGATTAGTTTTTAGAATAAAAATCTCTTTGGCTGGCCCGTCCCCATTCTGTCCTCCACTGAGGCATCCTCTCGTCCCAGCTCTCTCCACAGCCTGTCCCCTCCTACCTCCGACCACAGTCCTTAAATCATTTCAGCTCCCGTGTCTTTGCCTCTATTTGGAACGCCCTTTCCACCTTCTTTTCCACCTCATACATCTCTGCCCATTCTTTAAATTCCAGATCAAATGTAACCTCTTCAGTAGACTTTCCCTGGTGTCCCCCCATACTGTTCATATCTCTTTAGTGACACTCATCCTGGGTGACTCAAACAACGGACATTTATTGCCTCACAGTACTCCAGGCTAGACGTTCAAGATCAAGGTATCGGCGGAGTTGCTTCCTTCCGAGAGATGTGAGGGGGAGACCTGTTCCAAGCCTCTCTCCTTGGCTTGCAGGTGACCATCTTCTCCTTGTGTCTCCTCCCCTCATCCTTCCTCTATGCATGTCTGTCTGTGTCCAAATTTCCCTTTTATAAGGACACTAGTCATATTGGATTAGGGGCTCACCTTACTCAATATGATCTTATCTTAACTTAAAATTACATCTGTAAGTACCTTTTTCCAAATAAGTTCACATTCTGAGGCACTGGGGGTTAAGATTTCCACACAGGAATTTTGAGGGAATACGATTCAATCCATAACAAATGTTCTCAATAAACGTGTGCTGAATTACTGGCTGAGTGCATCATGCGAGATTAATAAACGAAGAGCTATCACTCTGTCCTTCGAAATATACCTCTAAGTTTTCTTTCTTCCCCAGTCCCACCTGATATATTCTTCGCTCTTTTACTCAGATAATTTTTTATTGATCTCTGCTGTATTGCTCTATTCTCCAATCTATTTTTCATGGTGCTGCTATATTATTCTTTTTTAAATGTTCATTATATCAACTCATTTATCAGCTTACGAGTCTACCATGGCTTACTTTCTCACTGCTTTATCAAGTCTAAAATTACCCTACCTAGTTTCAAGTACTCTTGTAATCTGAATCTATCTCATTCATTATATTTTAGGTAGTTTATGCACTTCGCCTGTATAAATAACCTGTATACACTAGGATGGCACAGTCTTGTGAGACACCAGGATGTAAAAATGGACCACTTATGTAGGTAGCACAATCTAGAAGCAGGACCAAGGCATTCCTAGGGATCAGCAGGAAAAGAAACATGTCACAAAACTTTGATAATGAACAGACAGGCAAACGTCAACACAGCGACGGGAGATCTAGAAAAGTAGCAAAGGGTCCCAAAAGGTGGGTAGAACACAGGATTAGGAAATCCAAAGAGAGGTGATATTCTGAACTCCAAGTAGGCAGGCCAGACAGTAAAGTGTACTAGAGGATTTAAAAGCATGAGACATTGGGCTAAGTTCAGAACAGACTCCAGGTTTTTTGGATGAGCCATTGGACCCATGAAAACAAACGACACAGAGCCCAGGACCGGAAGGATTGAGCTCCAAAGACCCAGGGTGAGACCGATGGGTACAGGGGACCATGGAAGTCAGCCCAGACCATTAAATCTGGGCACAGCAGAAACAATGGAGTGGCATACTCCATTGTGTCAATGGGACACTGTGTTTGTGTGGTCGGTCCTCTCTCTCAACCAGAAAAGAAAATAAAAATAAAAATATCATTTTTGCAGCAAATTTTGAAGAAAGCCACAGAGGTTTTTCATTCTTAAAAATTGGCTGCACAGAGCAGCACATTTCTGATATGAGAGTGAATGTTCCCTAAAATATCAGTAAATTTTTCTCCAAGACCGATCATTGCTGCTGAAAAAGTAGCATAACAGACAAAGAAGAGTGGACACAGATCTGAGAATTATCTTCCCAGCTCTTTTTGTATCAACTGTGAGCCCTTGTAGGTCTTAGAGTCTCTTCTGTAAAAAACGTGATAATGATTCTGAGCTGTACTCTTAGCTCATGGGGTTGCCTTAAGAACCAAATGAAATGACATGTGTGAAAATTGCTCTGTTGACTAGAAGGTGCTTTTCAAAAGCATGTCACCATGTCACCATCAAGGATAATAGCACAGAAGTGGATAATATAATAGTAAAATACTGGTAGCATGAGGACCATTATTTGAAATCTTTGCTGCTTAAAGGAAAATTCAACCTCAAAGAGGTGTGCTTTTCTGCCACTCTTCCTTAGCTGTGCGCAGGTTTGGCCCTTGTCCAAGTGGTGCAGCAGCCTCAGACGGATGAGCAGGAATAACACAGGGTGGGATGTGTTGCACACCGAGGACACTCTTCCTCCCTCCTGTCTACCCCACCCCCACCTCCATCGAGTGCATCTCTTCCAGTGCGAGCTCTGCTCCTCTGCCAGTACAACAGTGACAATATGAGATAGCGCATCCGAAGAAGCACAGCCAAATATTTGATTTGGACGATTACACTGAAGATGCCTCATCACAACTGTGGGTGCCCAGATTACCAACTCCTTGCTCTTGGCTTCGGTACATTTTGCAGTGAGTACAAACTGCATAGAAGAGCTCATTACAACATTGATGGAAGCGATCCCAAATGGCTGATGTGGAGTGTCTTGTTTGGGGAAGAGTTCACTGATGAGGAGTAAGCTGAGGAGGCAAGATGCTGTTGTTTTTCCTGTCAAGGCAAATGGTACTAAGAACATGGCAAGCGTTTTTTAATTTTTTTTTTTCCCTTTCTAACTTGGATTCAGAAATGGTTGGCGATGATCAAGCAATTGCTTTTCAGTGGAGATCACAGAGGAATAGTCACAATGACTCTTCCCCTTCTCTGCTTGGCATGTGATTGTCTGGACTTCAGTTAGCATTGCAGATGAAAATTACAGATCTGGGAAGGATCTCATCTTAGCTGTTTCTAACATCCTGCTCTGTTCATGTTTGGAACGTAAATAAAACCATTGTGCATAATTAGCACCAAATAATTCATTCTTTGTGTCGTCATTCCACAAGGTATAATATCTCCTAAACTTTATGCAGAAACCCTTAGAGTTCCCACAAGATGAAAGGCAATCAGAACTTCAGATTTTCCCATCTGTTTTAAATGAAAGGTACACTGTATTTTCATTTTAATTGCATAAAAGTGAAGCTTCCATTCAAAAGCATTCAATCTTTCTGTCATTAGAGCTTTAGTTACAATAGTAGTAATGATAAAGTCTAGGTGGTTGGTTGAAATGCAAGATTGGTGTTGCTTTGGTCACTCTACACACGTACGCAGACCACACTCTTACTACATTAATTATATAAGAACAGAAAGAGGTGCATGCATCGATGCACAATTATGATGAAGTCCACATTTTATATCTACAGTTGTAAATGTTTGTGCTTGCATGTATTCATGTACCTATCCACATGCATACATACACAAGTATACGCACATTCAAACTTGTATATATACCTAAAGTCTTCAGAATGATCTAGCAAAAAAAGTGGTCAAATGTATGTGTGTGTTTTAATAGATTTAACAGATTTCCCTTTTGTCTTTCATAGCCTGCCTTGAAAAAAACGAAGTTGTATGAGAGGATTCTGGATAACATGCTTCTGCTATTCATTTAGTTCATTAGCCGGGTGCTAATCATGCCAAGGTCATGGGTTCAGTACTCAGGTGGGTCATTTATGTCTGCTCTGCTCCAAAGCACAGGCTGCACTTTCAACCCCACATCACACATGTGATGAATGAATGGCAAAGGGCTTGGAAGTGTAGAATGTGAATGCTGGAATTAGACTCCACAGATTCAAAGCCCAGCTTTTATAATACTTCCAGCATGTGTACTTTCCAGCAAGTCACTCAACCACCATAAGCCTCCATCTTTTCATCTGTGAAATTGGAATAATAACTGTATTTATCTCATTGAACTGTTGCAGAAACTAAATGAGGCCACATGGAGCAGAGCTTAGCATGGTGTCTCAGCACCTAATAAACAAGGTTAACTGGGGATGTGGAGGTGGGGAGAGGGTGGATCCTGGGGTGAGGCGGAGGTGGTAATGATAACCATAGTTTTGGCCACAGGTCAAAGATGGTATGTTGAGTGGATCATATACAAATTTGAAACCCAGGAGCATGCATTTGAAGAATTTGGTCCCTATAAATTCAAGACTAATGGAACAACATCTAGCTTATGTCCCAGCTTGCTACTCCCTGAGTATTATTTGAGAGGTTCTCAAAATGGATTCTACATTTTAAAAAAACCATCATATGTAGTAGCAATTTTAAAAAATATATATAGTCAGCCTGTCGAAGAGAAATGTATGCACAGTAGAAAGTTAATTAACTGCATCCTCCTTGCATTCCTATTTTAACTCTACTTCTCTACTGAGGCTTTTCCACCAGAATTGCTTCTCTAATTTTGCTGACTCCCACAGAAGGCTGGCTCTAGAACTTTCAGTAGAATATGGAGTCAGATCGAATTATTTTATCCAAAGTCCTAATTCATCATAACTCATTAAGACCATAAATAAGAAACTGTGGTGAGCCCAAATATTTTCCAGACATAAGTACATAATTTGCCTACTCAATGAGTTACCTGATACCATCAAAACAGGGTCTAGATTCATGCTCATTTTGAGATGTACTATGACCCCAGACCCTTTTTTTTCTCTGTTCACTAATGCTACAATTTCTTCTCACAGTTTCCATTTGTGTTGCTTCTTTAGATTAATTTTCCCATATGTTTCTGATTTCTTCCCCAGAGAAATCAGGGTCACATGTCAACACAACCTAAACTTGTGAAAAAGTAGGAAAAAATTAAACCAATCATTTGCCATCATTTTCTACTTTTATATTTGTTTCTCCCACCCAGATAATCATTTAAATGAATTCAACTTGTGATGCTGAAATCGTCCATTTTATTAGATGTAACATAACCTAAATCTTAAAAAAAAAAAACAACAAAAAAAAAACAGTCCTCTTATAGAAGCTCCAACTTCTCAGAGACATTTGGAAGAAATTCTTTCTAGCACTTACTAAAATCTTCTCAGAGGGATCTATCCAGAAAATAATTGTCTCCAAAGGGCTCAGTCCAGTTGAAAATAGTTTCATATTACTGATTTATCAACCATTTTACATCTACAAGGACTGTTATGCATACAAATTTGTTCTGTTCTATATTCCTTTACTATAATTTTTTCCAAATTTCTGTTTATTGTTTTCCTTTTCAATAGTAAAATAAAAAAATGTAAAAAAAAACCAGAATCTCTACTCATTGTACCTTTAATAAAACCAAATAATGAAGTTTTTCCTTACCTCCTCACCTGTTACAGAAACATTAAACTGTTCAAATCAAATCACAGACAACATTTATGGAAGGATAGCACCTGTTCTCAACCCAAAATATTATCCCCTACACTGCTAGTAAATGTAATATAATTAACATTTAACAAGGGTTGTAGAAATGAGAAAAAAATTCTGATTATGGGTTCATCTGCATTTTTTAACAATAGTAAGGAAACAACTAAAACTATCATGAGATGTTTACTGAGAAACCAGTTATTCCTCTCAGAAGTATTCCTGACAGTTTAATGAGGCCTCCTTAAAATATCATCGGGTATATCAGACTTACGGTGACCACACAGGAGAGCAAGAGCAATACATCTCAGGGTAGAGAGGGCCAGACGTCCCCCCTGTGCCTTTGTTCACCCCAGGACTCTGTTAAAGCTTAGCTAGGAAGAGCTGTAGCTGTTTCCTATCACCAGTAGCCATGTTCTGGATGCACTATGGACACACTCAAGACAGAGCCCTGAGTCTGGAGGGAGTCAGCAAAGGATGTCAGTGAATTTGAGGACATCCCAGAGGCCAAGGCAGTGTTTCCCCACTGCCTTCTTTGGTTGGCATCCATGATTTCAGGGCACGCCTCCTCAGCCAGACTCTATATAATCTTCTGTATATGGTGTGTTAGGAGCATGAGGATGTACCAAAAGAATATTTTGATAGAGAACAATATGATACTAATTTGGGAACTGAAACAAGAAGGAATCTGGTGCAAATTAATATCCTTTCGCCTGGTATGTTTCAGTCATGGGCCAAGGTTGTGAAATAAGATTATTATTTGTAACAACCACAGAGTGGCTTCTTTTATGGTTTCATACTTCCATTTTTTAACCCATAAATGTTGCTCACTGCAAAAAGAAATGAATCAATAAATAGTATTTTAATAGTGAATAATAGTCCAAGGTAGAGCATAAAGCTACAGAAAAGGTGGTAAAACTTCTCTTAAGACTTAATGACTGTTGGAAACTAGATTCTAAGTACTCATAGAGACAAGGTATTACAAAAGTCAAGAGCTGCTGAGATGTTTTATGCATCATCAGCAGCTGAAGTGGATTTGTATGGTCTTCCCTGCTCTACAACACCTACCATATTGTGGTGCTTGATAAATATTAATGGAAGATGAAAAATGCATGAAGAAACAGACAGAAGCCTAGTGCCAGAGGAGAGGAGATTGAGAACTCAAGAATGCTTTCACTCCCATTGTAAGCTGCATAAATATAAAGAGTGGGAGAAGCATGAGGAAATCCTCAGAACTGAAAGGATGGGGATGGGGGAGGGCAGGAAATTGAAAACCATTTTTAATTATTCTAAACCTGCTTATCGCCACTTTATATTTTGAAAAGAGCTTCATAATGATTTATTCCTTCTAATAATGCTGTGAACAGGAGAAATAAGACATAAAAATCAAAGGGCAACGGAAGATCAAAATAATGGAGAAGTAAGTTCAACTTGGGGAAAAAAATACACAAAAGGAGAAAAAGGGAATAAAAAATTTTAAAAAATTATATAATATACTTAAGCATGATAAATAAGATTGGAGATGCAAACACCAGAAAAAAAGAATATGGAATAAGGGCAGAAATTTGCTTTTGGTTCATGATTTGTTTTTAAAATTGGCACTAAAGGCCATACATAATGAGATTTTTGGTTGAGGGAAGAAAACGTGTTTACTGTCACTTCAAGTGAAAGAGAAGCTGCCCAAGGGATGGCACTTCTTGCAACCAGATCATCGCATCACTTGTCGGAGTTCTGAGATGGGAGATATTCAGCAGCCAATATGCCGATGTGAAAGTGTCTGGGGTAAACAAGACTGCAGGCCAGCAGGAGAGCAGGTGCTGGAGGTACATGTTATCTGCAGGTTAGGGAATTGTGGCTGAAAGTTCTACGAATTAGCATGATGGCTGACTCCTTTCTTGGAAACCTCACTTGTTTGGTGGATTTTTGTTTGCTTGTTTTTACATTTTTTTTTTTTTTTTGGTTTGTTTTTGACATAGAGTCATTAGGTATTTACTATAGAGGAAGAAGAAAAGGGACAAGAGAGAATAATCAGAAAGTTTTCAATGAAGATGAAATTATATCAATGAATTCCTTATTTTGGTAAAACAGTAACTGGGATGATGATGATAATATATTTATAATACCAAATTATTATTTATTCTTTTAATTCTTAATATGTCATCCAAATATGCCAGCCACAACTACCACCCCATCTTTTACCTGTGCCATGATGTATTTAACAGAGCCCAATTTGGCCCTTTAATTTGATTAACCAATTAATTAAATGATGGTGGTGATGATGACAATGATAATGGTGATTAGTTTTGTAAATGGTGCCCATGATCATGATTTTAATGCCTAGCAGCAGAATGGTGAGATCAAAAAGTGCAGAGTTGTTATTAATGTGAGAAAGGAAAAGATGTCAGCAATAAAGTTTCTTCCATATCAAAAATACTTACCAGGCAGTTTTATAATGAAGGAAACATAGCATATCTTCAGAAAAGCCCAGCTTCCCAAGTCTCCCGATGTTCCTGCCAGGCACGCATGAATGTGGGTAACATCTCTGCTATTGAGTGGGGCATCACTAGGCATGAGAAACACCCTGTGCTGATCTCCTGGGTCTTTATGTTGTCCCAAATTTGCCCCACCACGTGGATATTCTGTATATGTTAACTATGTTCTACTTACCGTTCAAGTATGAAAATCTTCTCTAAACACTCCCAACATGCTCTTGAGTTTTTCATCTGAGATTGGGGAAAAGAAAGATCAGTTTTTAGGGGCACCAGGTCCAGAATTTTAGACATATCTGAGGTCTATCCTTTAAAGCAGTACATATACTTTAAGGCTTTTCATGAATATTACTACACTGTCCTCCAAAAAGATACTGTACTTAATAGGATTTAGGAACATCTGGTTTGAAATGATATATTCAAACTATGACCCGAAAGAAAGAATTAACCATTGACGTATTAATATCAAGGAAGACATGCATGTCCAACTATATGTTGAGAAGGTATTCTTAAGCAAAATGCCTGTAACTAAATAAACCTAAGCACATTAGCAAAATATAATAGATATTGTCTTAAATATATAACTGGCATTACAGCAAAGAAAGAGAAATCTACAGAGTACAAAAAGTAGAGAAACCGACAATCTAAATAAGTGGCCACTGATGCTTTAACAGTCATGATGGCATTTGCTTGTCGTGTAACCAGCTATATGTATTTCAACAGCTATGAAGTGAAGAAGACAGGGGAGAAGTTAGAACCGAGACACTGTCCTAAAACTGGGTCTGGTCCTCCTTTTAGCAAAAATGTGGACTAGAAAACATAAATATTTTTAAAAAATTCATTTAATAAGATAAGGAAATGAATGAAGGTTATCTTGGTTTGAGCTTTCCCTGGAAAAGCATTGTCCTCTGAGAATTCATAACCCTAATTCAGCCTCCACATGGGTTTGCAGTTTGTATTTACACTTGTTGCAAGGTCCTGAAATACATAAGTTAAGAAATTAACATAAAAATTCTTCCCATATCTAACAAAAACAAGAAATACAGACATATCCCCTTCCAAGAAGTTCAGAGAATGAAATGATAAACTATAAATTATGAAACAATCATGTTTAAGATGAGGAAACATCATTCAGTTTTCCCTAATAGCTGTACTCATTTACATTTCCACCAACCTTGTGAAGGTTTCCTTTTCTCTACATCTTGACCAACACTTGCTGTCTTTCATCTTTGTGATAACAGCCCATTCTGACAGGTGTGAGATGATAGTTCATTGTGGTTTTAATTTACAATTCCCTAATGATTAGTGATATTGAGCATTTTTTATATATCTGTTGGCCATTTGTATGTCTTATTTTAAGAAATGTCTATTCTGGTCCCTTATTTAATAAGATTATTTGTATCCTTTTTCTAGGGTTCCTTATAGATTTTGAAAATTAACCCCTTATCAGATGTTTGGTTTGCAAATATTCTCTTCCAATCTGTAGGTTGTCTTTTCACTCTGTTAATTGTTTCCTTTGTTGTGCAAGAGCTTTTTTAGTTTGATGTAATCCCATATTTCTATTTTGACTTTTTTTGTCTGTGATTTTGGGGTCAAATCTAAAATCATCATTGCTAAGATCAATGTTGTATTATTTTCTTCTTAGGATTTCTTCTAGTAGTCTTACAATTTCAGGTCTTATGTTTAAGTCTTTAATATATTTTGAGCTGATTCTTATAAAAGAGGTAAGGTAAGAGTTCAATTTCATTCTCTTACATTTGGATAGTCATTTTCCCCAATATCATTTGTTGAAGAGACTGTCCTTTACGCATTGTGTATTCTTGGCACCTTCACTAAAAATCAATTGACTATACAAGCGTGGGTTCATTTCTGGGCTCTCTATTCTGTTTCATTGGTTGATATGCCTATTTTTATGCCAGTACCATGCTGTTTTAATTACTACTGCTTTGTACTATAGTTTGAAATCAGCTAGTGTGATGCCTTCAGATGTTTTTTCTCCCAAGATTGTCTTGGCTACTTGGGTTTCTTTATGGTTCCACATAAATTTTAGGATTTTTTTTTCTATTTATATGAAAAGTACCATTATTGGATTTTTATAGGGATTGTATTGAATCTATAGATTACTTCAATAGTATGGACATTTGAACAATATCAATTCTTCTAATCCATGAACATAGAATATCTTTCCATTTATTTTTGTCTTCTTCTGTTTCTTTCATTAATGTTTTATAGTTTTTAGTATACAGACAGGTCTTTCACTTCCTTAATTAAATTTATTCTTAAATATTTTATTTTTGCTTCTTATAGCTATTGTAAATGGGATTATTCTCTTGACTTCTATTCCAGAAAGTTTGTTGTTAGTGTATAGAAACACTACTGATTTTTGTGTGTTGATTTTGTATCTGCAACTTTACTGTATTCATTTATTAGTTTTATCAGTTTTTGGATGGAATTTTTAGGGTTTTCTCTATGAAAGATTATGTCAACAGCAAATATCCTCAATTTCACTTCTTCCTTTTCTATTTGCATGCCTTTTATTTACTTCTCTTTCTTGATTGTTCCAGCAAGGACTTTCAATACTATGTTGAATAAAAGTGGTGAGAGTGGGCAGGCATTCTTCTCTTGTTCTGGATCTTAGAGGAAAGGATTTCAATTTTTTGCCATTAAGTATATTTTTAGCCGTGGACTTATCATAGATGGCCTTTATTGCACTGAAGTACATTCCTTCTGTACCTAATTTGTTGAGAGTTTTTATCATGAAAGAATGTTAAATTTTGTCAAATAATTTTTCTACATCTAATGAAATGATAATTAGATCATTCATGGTTTTTCTCCTCCATTTCTGCTAATATGTGTTCCTGTTGCATCATCATTTATTAGATGTATGTGTGTAAGGGAAATTTAACTGGTGAGTAAAGCTCATAGACTTTCATATCTGGACAAGCCACATGCAGACTTGATATAAAGACCACTCCAATCCACATACTGATACAGAGAATGATGCATATCACCCTGAGATTCTGTGCTTTGAGCTCCATGTCTCTCTTACAGTCATGGTAAATATTCTTTTGTATGTAAACAAACAACAACAAAATAGTAACAGTAAGAGCATACTCTAATTTTCATGAATGCCATTTACCAAATTATTTCCAGTTTTTCTGATTGCACATCTTGGTCCCACTGGAATTGGGTGGGGCTGTGTGACTGTCTATGACTGATGAGTTGTGAGCAGAAGTAAGGGTGCGTGGCACTTTCATCAGCATTTAAGCGCAGATGAAATACCCTCCTGAACTCTCTGCCAATTGAGAAGGTGGCTGCTTCATCACCCAGAGTCCTGGAGTGAGGCAGCCTGGGGCAGAGTCCTCAACCATATTGTACTGCACAGGTAGCATGACCAGGAAAATAAAACTTCTTTGTTTTAAAGCAGGGTGGTGTGCAGGTTGTTTACCACTACAGAATAACCTGTTCTATTCTAACTTATTAGTAATAACTCAGTATTGAAAAGGGAAATTAAAATGATGAAAATTTTAATGATTAATAATTCTGATATATTACTCATTTATGGTAGCCTCTTATGTTATAAGAGTTTACATTGAAATGGATATTGGACATTTTATACACCTTGAGTTAACGGGTTAACATGTCTGCCATGTTTAATTGGGTCATCTTTTGCCTCTCAGTTTAGTCTCCCCTGAGGCTTCCTGTTCTCTCATAGAGACTCCTCTTCTTTCTTGTTTATTTTGTTTTCTCCATTTTAATCTTTAGACTCCTTTGAGCAAGGAGAGGGCTCTCTTTGTATTATCCTCACTTTTGTGCTCTTCCTTGAACTAAGGGAGAGTCCCTATTAAATGTACTGGACACTAGCAGACAGCATAGGAAAATTCTGTCTGCCCAGACCTCTGACTGCTGGGTGAGGGCTGAATCCTCCTCTCAGATGGAGACAGTGGTGTGCACAGAGCCCAACTCAAAAGGCCCTCCCCAGAGGTCAGATGGTAAACCAGGAAAACACTGCATTGCAGAGATCTCAGACTTTCCAAACCCTGCCTCATTCTCTGAAGCTCTAGGAAGAATGTCCTGATTCTATGAAAATCTCAACCAATAGAGCAATGCCAAGCAGTCCTCCTTCTCCCCTCGCCCCCTCATCGAATGTCAGACTCTTTACCAGGGCATCATTTTTTTTATTATTAACCCATCACAGTAGGGGAAGACTTGTCATATTTTACACTTTGAAAACAGGAAGTAAGAAAAAGTACATTGTAACAGGTTAAATTGTGTCCTTCTAAAAGAAATATGTTGGCATCTTAACCCCCAGAACCTCAGACTGTGACCTTACTTGGAGATAGAGCATTTACAGAGGAAATCAAGTTAAAATGTAGTCCTTAGGGTGGGTCCAAACCCAAACTACTGTGTCACTTTATAAAGAGAGAGAAGACAATGTGAGGAGACATATGGAGAAGACAAACATCTATAAGCCAAGGAGAAAGGCCTGTAAAAGATGCTTCCCCCCAAAACCCTCAGAGGAACCTGCCCTGTCAACACCTTGACCTCAGACTGCTGCAAGTCTCCAGAACTGTGAGACAATACACTTTTTTGTTTAAGGCACACATTTTATGGTACTTTGTTATGGCAGCACTAGAAAACTAATACAGATGTGTTTAGGATTTTTATGTTATTATTAAAACTGATAATTTAAAAAACCATATCAACCCACACTTTAACCACATGAGGAACCAGGACTTGATAATGATTTCCATGGTTATTCCCAAAATTGGGGTCATGGGTTTTCTTCCAGCACCTAGTCTCTAATCTCCGATGCATTCTCTTGTGACAGGACCCTTGTAACTCTCTGGACTCTCAGAATGATCAACACACTCAACTGAGTTCAGTGACTTTCCTCGTTTTAGATGGAAATTATGCCTCAATGCAACATTTTAGTTCTAAAATTAAAAAAAAAAAAAAACCCTGAAATAAAATCAATTCTCAGTAGCCAACCCCAGGCACCTACAGATTCTACTGGGGAATTTGAGAGAAAAAAAAGAAGAATCAGATATTTATAAATTTCACTCTAAGGACACAAAAAAACTTAATCTGCACAATGGAAGGTTGAGGAGATACTAGACTAAGTTCCTGAGGGGATTGAAGTATTTGTTGACCATATATGTTTAAGATAAAGTGAGTAATTCCTAAGTAGAGAAATGACCTTGAAGCAGGTTTTCCTCAAAATATTATCACCAAGTGTATTGTTTCCCAGTTCCAGCTCTGACACCATATGCTTGGTCAAATCACAGAATCTCGCCATGCCTCCGTTTCCTTGCATACAAAATGACTGCAGTGAAGGACATTAAAGTAAGATGCTACCATAAAATTCTACAAGTGAAAATATATAAATTATAGTTTCCAAAACTGTAAAGGGCTCATAAAGTATCAACAAAATGTAATATCAATGAGTAAAGTTTTATTGTCCAGTTGCTTTGAAACATTCAAACAAGAACATTCAAAGGTCAGTAAAAGCTATCTGACTTAGATCAAATTCAGAAAACATACGGTCTATATCAAATGGCATTTACTTTCTATAAACCATAATATAGTGCAACAAAAATAATGTAATTCATTGCATACTGACATAAGACTTAGGTATCACTGTAATCTCATTGCTCCCCACAAAAACAAAATCTCACACACACTCATTTATACACATATGTGTACTCACATGCACACTCATATATTGTGCACAATTCTTGCCTAATTTTCCAAGTGAAAGTAAAGAATGAATATTGCTCCCCTCATGTTATTGCTGTAGAAGTTTAGACACAGAGAGACTGGATAATTTGCTTAAATTTATCTAGCACAGGATTGAGCAGACAAAAACAGATCAAAAATTCCCTGGCCGTTCCAGTACTCAGCAGAAGATTTTAATGTCTCCACCCACCATTCTTGGATGAAACATGCCAAATAAAGATAATGATCAGGTCGTCTTCTATTGCACAAAAGAAGTTTACTTGATTTCTTTAAAAAAAAAAAAAATTAGAAAGCGAGAAAAAAAAAACCCTGAGAAGACATCATTGGCTGATGTTGTCATGCTGTGTCCCTAACACTTTTTTTCTGAAAGCTGCCCTAATAGAGTGTCACTGCTTGACAGCCAAAATGCCTCTTGCTGTGTAGGATTGAAAGCAAAAGATAACCAGGCGACTTACACTATGTCAATGGCAAGAAAAACTATATCTCTTTCACCTCCAAAGCCTGAAAGCCCTTTGAATACTTGGGGTAGGATCTCCTACGAGGAATCTATTTTCCATGTAATGGTGTGAATTTCCCACATTGGAACTAAATATTCATGACTTCATGAAAGCACTAAGCTTCTGTATGAAAAAAATAGATTCTAAGTCCATTTTATACATTTTGGACAAGCTGGTATTTGACATACTCTATATGTTCTGAATAGTATTATAATTTCAAATAAATCTCTACTGACATCATTTCAGTAATGTCATATCCTTAAAAACCATCTGATAGGTGAAGTGCCCTTTTTGTGGATTAACCAAATAGACAAATGAGGAAAGATGTAGAGGAAAGAAGAGAGAGTGGGCCAAGGAGGCGCTACCTCTCATGTTCTTTGCTGGGATCATTTCTCATCATTCGGCCTCTTTTCTTCCTAAGCCTCTCACAAAGCTCCAGTGGAACTTCTCTGTGGCTCGATGCCTGCGGCATTTCTCAACAGAGCTGTTGCACAGTACAGAGAGTTATTCTTGCTCTCTTCCTCTGTCTGGGGGGAATATTAAGCAATGCGTATTATACAAGCAAAACCCATTCTGGGGCTGTCTCCTGGCCAAATTGAGTAAGGTAGGAAAATGAGGCATGTTTTAAGTATGTAGCCACAATGATGATTTTATGAAAGCAAATGGCCTTATAAAACTGTATAAATCTGTCAAAACTTCATTTAGGATGTTCTTTATATGTGGAGAACAATTCTTGTTCTCTTCGTAGCATTCCCTTGCCTACGTCTCCCATAGGAACTAGCCTGATACTCACTTTAAACATACTGATTTTGGACAGGGTGCAGTGGTTCATACCTGTAATCCTATCTCTTTGGGAGGACAAGGCAGGAGGATCAAGGCCAGGTGTTTAGGACCAACTGGGAAACATAGCAAGACCCCATCTCTATGAAATATTTAAAAATTGACTGGGAGTTGTGGTGGACTCCTGGACTCCCAGCTACTTGAGAGGCTAAGGCAGGAGGATCACTTGAGCTATGATTGCTCCACTCTACTCTAGCCTGGGTGACAGAGCAAAATCTCATCTCTAAAATTTTTTTTTAAATGCTGATTTTGTTAAATATGATATGAAAATTACTCAGATGCAAAATGTCATGCTTGGTGTGTAGTTGATGGCTATGTAGTTCTTCGATTATATATTTGAAAAATAACAAAAATATCTAAGAATAAATAAATTTATATTTTAAGAAGCATAATCTCAAAAGTTCAGGGATGGGAGAAGCCATCATATCTGAAAGAGCCATTGTTCTTAGTTAATTCAACTGTCTGAGCCATCAGAAATCTCTCAGTACATGCTTTTAATATTCCTGTGTTATGTTCATAGGTGTTTCTTTAAAAAGAAAGTATTCAAAACTTCTTTTTAGCTTTCAATAAAATATTGGAAGTATTTCTTGTACTAGAAGCTAGTCAATGATGATTGGAAACAAAAGCTAGTCCCCCCTTTCAAATTATTTAATAGAATGCAGAGAAGGAGAGAATGAGGCAATTGCAATGTAGAACAAGAGGGTCATGTGGGCTGTTCTTTCTGGTCCTTGCTGATGGGAAGTGAAAGGAGGCTGTTTCTCTCCAGGCTCTAGCCTTGAACCTTGAATTTTCCACAAAGTGAAAGGGAGGATGGAAAGCTGAACATCCTGCCCAAGTCCTGATATTGAGAGTTCATGTTCAATGTAAGACTGAGGACCTTAGACAATTTGAAGTCTTCCTCATGACTGCAGCGTGGTCTCCCTTGGGCCCTCTCATGCCTCCCAGGTAAATGTTTTTCTGCTTTTCATAAATCTACTTTCTTCCTTCATGCCCTCCGGTCCCATCTTTCTTCTTAATTCTCTCTTCCCCCATCTTCCAGAATAGCCAATATTTCCTCCAGAACCCTTAACTCTCCAATCCAGACTCACACCTTGTAAATTTCTCAACTCAATGGGACATGTGTTTGAGCCCAAAACAGCCAAGGGAAGTGACTGAGTGGACACTTGGAGAAGGTAAGATGGTAGTTGTATGAGCAGCGGTGGGGTGGGGGATAGTTCTCCATTCCAGGTTGAGTTTCCTTTACTCTGTGGGAATTAGAATATTAGCTTTATATTAAATACAAAAGGATAATTTCCCATGAACAACACTTATCAGGTCCATGTAGTATAATTGCAACCTGCCCCATCTCAAATTATAAATTCTTTTCCAGGAGTATAGTAAGGAATGGGTACTATTCTTTTATTATTATTATTATTTCAAAAGATTAAGGGGGTACAAATGCTTTTCTTACATGAATACCTTTTATAATGCTTAAGGCAGGGCTTTTAGTGTGCCCATCACCCAAATAGTGTTCATTGTACCCGAGAGGTAAGTTTTTACCCCTCACTCCTTCTTGATTTCCAATGGCCTTTCCATCTCTTTGTGCCAGTGTATGTGCCCATCGATTAGCTCCCAATAATTAGAGAGTACATGTAGTGTTTGTTTTTCTGCTTCTGAAATACTTTACTTAGGATAATAGTCTGCTTAACATCTCTTTCATAATTTGTAAATATCCCCTTTGAAGAGGGGAAAAGAGCTGGTCTTATAGAGGAAGTCATGGACAGGGACAGTTATATGCCTGGATTTTCAAAGATACGGTTTTTGGAGCTATTATCTAGATGCTGACTGAAGTCAGAGGAGCAGATAAGGTGATCTTTTCACTCCGCTTGGTTGCAGCATGAGAAGAAAAATGCTCCTCCAAAGGAGTAATGAAAAGGACAGGATAGCTATGAGAGGCTGGGAGAAACCAATGTACTGACCAGGAAAATAAGAGCTTTCCCAGGATGCTGTGGCATCAGAGAAGTTAAGGTGAAGGAGGACACAAGCTTGTTCATGGGACTTAGTAAAAAAAAAAAAAAAAAAAAAAAAGCGTATAGGTGGCTTCACTGAAAGCAGTGTGCAGAGTGGGGTGTAAAAGCCAGGTCAGAATGAATGGAGAGTCTTTCATTTCTAGAAATGTGTCAAATTAGATACCCTGAGTGGCCTTCCCTATGGAAACAATGAATATGCTGGCTAAAACCAAAACTAAAATGGAAAACAAACGAACAAATATTAAACCAAAAAAAAATCCCTAATTCTATAAATGCATTGCTGAGCTGACCTGTTATTAAAAAATAATAAATAAATAAATCATGTCCCCCAAATGAAGTGAAGCTGGGCACCCCAGGACATAAGCAATCTGGCTGTCATCCCGAGAGCTTCTGTGAGACCCTGAAATCTTGCGCTCCCACGCTGAGGGCACCCAGGTAGCGGGACAGACAATAAGTCCAGGACCGGTTCAAGTAGGAAGGCACCTAGCAGGAGATTCCCACGTAAGTCTGGGAACTCAAAGACTTTACTTTCATGAAAGGACAAAGATGAAAGAGCAGGGGGAGAGAAGACAATGAAGAGAGAAATTTGCTCTTTCTAACTTCTTGCTGACTGAAAGGAGAAGAATTTTCTCTGGAGAGTCTGGAACTGGTAGTTCCACACTGGGCTGTCACATGGGTTTTCAGTCTGAATTCACAATATATATGAAGTCTAAAATTTAAGTTAAAGGAAAACTAGATGTGGTATATGTAGGCAAGTAGCAGAAGCAAAAGGAAATCCCCTCTAAAGCCTCACAGAATTCACACATGGGATACTCCTAGAACAGGAATGGCTCATATTTAATAAATAATAAAAAAAAAATCCACACAAAAACCTGCACATGGATGTTTATAGCAGTTTTATTCCTAATTGCCAAAAATTGGAAGCAACCAAGATGTCGTTCAGAAGGTGAATGGATAAATAAATGATGATACGTCCAGACAATGGAATATTCTTCAGCACTAAAAAGAAATGAGCTATTAAGCCATGGAAAGACATAAAGGAAACTCAAATGCACGTTATTACTAAGTAAAGAAGGCAATCTGAAAAGTCTACATATTGTATGATTTCAACTATATGACATTGTGGAAAAGACAAAATTGTGGAAACAGCAAAAACGGTTAGTGGTTTTTGGAGCTTAGAAGGGAAGGAGGGTGGAAAACAGAGGATTTTTAGGGCATGGAAACTATTCTGTATGATACTATAATGGCAGATGCGTGTCATTATATGTATCCAACCCCACAGACTGTACAACACCAAGAATGACCCTAACGTAAAGTACGAACTCAGGGTGATAATGATGTGTCAATTGTCACAAATGGACCACTTTGGGGGTGGGGGGGGATGTCAATAATGGGAGAGGCCGTGTGTGGAGGGGGATATGAGAAATCTCTCTACTTTCCTCTCCATTTTGCTGTGAACCTAAAACTGCTCCTAAAAATAAAGGTTTTAAAAAATTAAAATAATAAAATAAGCAGACAAAGAAACAAGATACCATGAGTGAGAACCCCCAGAAAAACAGATACAGTAAAATACCCAAAGTGTACGCTAAGTTGCCTCATGGGGCCCCAGAGCAGTCACAAGATGGTTTAAATTTTCAAAGGATGCACAACAATACTTGACATCTATCGGACTCTGAGTGAGTTGCTAACCTGGTCACAGTTTCAATATTAGATCATGCATCCAGTGACTCTGTATCTTTGTGGAGCTGCTAATATAGAAATTCAAGAGCAACATGAACTTCAATGTGGGACAAGAAGAGAAGGGGTCAGTGTCCAGTCTTTTCCCAGTGTTTGAGAAATTATAGACCACCCAAGGGTCACATATATCTACCTAGTAAAAAGCTGTGATTCTTAATTATGAAATAAAATTAATACTTTTTCTTTTAATTTATGTGTATTATGTTTTCAAACAATCCATTTGTTGTTAGAACATAAATATTTATAAGTTGTTTGGATCTACATACTGGTAGATATTTCCTTTGTTCTAGAGACTGTGAAGGAATCACCACTGTGAATGTGGGTCCTCTGGGCAGTAGACACCACTGCAAAGTTAGATATACAAGGGGTTTACTGGGGGTCACGTCTGTGAAAGAGAAAGGGGAGAAGACCAGGAACAGGCAGGCCCGTGACTCTGGTGGAAAGTGAGGGAGGAGGAAGGAGAAATAGCAGGAGAAGACACAGATTGTGTTGTGGATCTGAGAAAGTCTCTGTCAACATCATGGCGAGCTAAGGCTCAAGGACAGTCCACAGAGGAGTAGTTTGTTGGGCAGAAATGGTCAAGCCCTTGTTCCCCATCACGCTCAGCCATCAGATCAAATGTAGCTGCCCAGGGAGACTGTGACTTGGATCAAAGGCAAATCCCAAGCCCTGCACCTAGGGCCACTGGCATTCTGTGCTCCTCACTGCGTCTCTATCTTCAGGGAGAGCTGAGCAGTGCTGCCTGCTCACGAAAAGAGCCACTTTGCCTTAGATGTTCAAAGAGGAGCCCCTCCAGGGTTCCGACCAGCTTCTCTTCCTCAGTGGAACTGAGGTTATTAGGAGGAACTGCAACCCCCCCACCACTGCATTAGTTTTGGGGCCACACTAGTACTCCTTGTCTTCCCATCCATGTCCTGTTTTGAATTCCTTTCACCCTAAGCTCTTGCTTCTACAGCTTGGGTGTAATGTGACCCTAACTCCCACTTGTTGAGAGCACAAACTCTTGGTAACCACAGCACTTCTCAGGCCGAGCGGCTGCTCTTGTACATTCACAGTTACCTCAGGTCAAAAGAGTGCCAAAAGGTGCCTGAGTGGATCACCTGGGTGCCCCAAATATTTCTTTCTTCCCGCATTGTGTAAAAGCCATCCTATTCCCTCATACTGATCACTAAAGGAATATGGACACAGGATTTTTCCCCAAACAGGAAGAGGGAAGGAAATAAAAAAATAACAAGGAACAAAATTCCACAAACTAAAAGATGGTAAGAAGGGAAGGGAAGGAAAAAAGAAAAATAAAAAAGCAGTAAAAGATGAAAACACATAGCAAATATTAATATAATATGAAAAAGTTAAAATTCTAAATTAAACAATGATCCAAAAAATATTAGCGGACTAAATTTCCAATTAAAAGATAAAATATGAATTTGGATTAAAACCAGAATATAACAAAATGAAAACAAAACAAACGTCTTTTCTAAGAGATATACGTTGAGCACAAGGGTAGAGAAAAATCAGATCTCAAGATAAGAAAAAGATACACTGGGTATATATCAACCAAAGAAAGCTGGTGTAGCTATATTAATTTCAGATCAAATATCATTTCATACAAAAAGCTATATTAACATAACAATAAAAGATTTAATTCACTGGGAATATATAATAATTTTAAATAACACATATAGTAAAACAGCATCAAAAATATATAAAGCATAAATTGATAGGCTCCAAAGAAAAATAATTCATCTACCATCCTAGTGGGAAACTTTAACATACATATTTCAACAGATGATAGATCATACAAATGAACAAAATAAAAGGGTACAAAATGTTTGAATGAGTTACAGAAACCTCATCTAATGGATGTATGTAGAAATCTCTACCATCAATTGAAGACAATGCATTCTTAAGAAGCATATATAGAATGATTATGAAAATTGATGAAATGCTAGATCATAAAGCTAGCCTCAAAAATTATCAAAGGGTGCTGGGGATGGTGGCTCAAGCCTATAATCCCAGCACTTTGGGGGGCTGATGTGGGAGGATGGCTTGAGACCAGTAGTTCAAGCCCAGCCTGGGCAACACAGCGAGACGCCATCTCTACAAAAAATAAAAATTTAGCCAGGCAGGGCAGTGCACCTTTAGACCCAGCTACTTGGGAGTCTTAGGTAGGGGGATCTCTTGAGGTCAGGAGTTTGAGGCCACAGTGAGCTATGATCACACCACTGCACTCCAGCCTGGGCAAAAGAGCAAGACCCTGCCTCAAAAATAAATAAATAAATAAATGGGCTTGTGAATCCTTTCCCTGATCTGACCTCAATACAATGAAGCTAGAAAGCACTAATAAAAAAGATAAATAGAAATACCCCACATATTTGGAAATGAAAAGCCATATTCTAAACAACTCATGGGTCAAATAATGAATCATAAGGAAAATTTAAAAATTAAAACAGAATAACAAAAATAGTGATAATCTATGAGCTATCACTAAAGCTAAATTCTCGAGAAAAAGAAATAGCTTTGAATATTTCCAAAAAGGAATGCTCAAATTTAATGAATGAATTATCCAACCTAGAAAATAGCTAAGGAGAAATAGGATGAACTCAAAGAAAGTAGAAAGAAAAAAACAAAATAAAATAGCAGATCATTCTCTAGAAAAATAAAACTCCCCCAAACTACTTCACCAAGAAATAGAAAGCCTGAATAATTCTAACACAATTTAACAAAATTGACCTTGTAATTAAATTCTTCTCCTATCTCTCTCCTCAAAATATGTAAACTAGCACTTTACAAATACAGTATAAAAACAAGTGTCTTTACAGTGAATTCTTCCACACAATTATGTAATACTTCCAGAAAATAGGAAAAAGGAGAAAGTCAGTATAACCTTAATATTCAAATTGAAAAAGAACAATTTAAAAAAACAGATCAATCTCACACATGCATACAGATTTTAAAATCATAAATAAAATATTGGCAAATGGAATTTAGTGTTAAATATTTTTAAAAATGAGAAAATTTATTATGACTAAATTGGAAAAGAAATTTTCCAGAAAAAAGTGGATTTAATACCAGAAAACTAATTGATATTATTCAACACATTAGAGATTAAAGAAGGAAAACTATATATTTGTCCCAATAAATACAGGAAAAATTTGATAACATTCAACTTCTGTTTATGTCTGTTTAAGCAGACATCTTAGCAACTTATGACTTTAAGAAATTTCATTAAGATAACAAAAGACATTGTTAGGAGACAATTCCCAATTAAGTCTGTCATGTTTCTGCACATCTTGTGGGCAGAGGCATTAGCTACTTTTGTTTTGCATAATACTGTCTTTCCAGGGATTCTTGCATTACAAACAGCTTGGAAATGTAAAGATAGTGTCTCCTTCCAAAGGGCAGATTTGTTTACTGTTCAGTATAATAATGTCTCCTTTGGGGGTAAAGTTTAAATGGGCTACTTGTCCATTATAAAAGATTTGGTCTCCTTGGTCTTAGTGTTCCTCTTCTATAACAACCCCCTGCGGGTGCAGACATCACCTGGCCTTGACATCATCCTGTGGGAATTACAGCTTGGAGAACATGCACCAAAATGATGTCATCCTGGCTACTTCTATAGCTCTCACAAGTAAGATGTCCTTTGTCTTTGGCTTATAATTTAATGTCTTCTGCCAGCATCTGTGTAACTATGGTAAACTAATTTGTTAACTTGCAAGTAGGTTTTATTTTAAAATTGTATTTCTGCCTTTAGCCGCACATCAAAATCTTTACCAGGTTGATTAAAGGCTTAAATGTAGAAGCCAAATACATGCAAAGAAGAATTTATGTCAAAATTGCAAACTATAATAAAATTTAATAAATTTATATCCTTTAATATTGAGAACTTCTATTTATAAAAGGCTATAATGAGGTTAAAAAACAAGCCATAATCTGGGAGAAGATATTTCTAACACATAAGTGATGAGAGATTAGTATTCAGAATAGATAAAGAACTCCTAAAATTATCAGTAAGATAAAAAAAAAGTCAGTTCAAAAACATGGACAAATTCTATGAACAGGAATTTGACGGAAGACATACAAAAAGGCCATTATCATACGAAAAGATGCACAATCTCATTTGTAGTCATAAAATGCAAATTATAAATACAAGACACCTTTTCCCACTCTTTGAATTGTCAAATATTTTCCTAAAAATCAGTCGATATTGAACAGTATTTAGAATGTGGATCATCAAAAACTCTTCTCTATTGCTGGTAGAAAGGTAACCTGGTAAAAATTTGTTTGGAAAATGTTTGTCATTACTTTTTAAAGTTGAACATATACATACCTTTCTATCCAGCAAGTCCAATCCTAGATATATTGTCTAAAGGAATGATTATACGGTGAATCAAGAGATGTTTAAAAGAATGCCCACAGCAACATGGTTCTTAATAGTAAATACTGGAACCAACCCACATAGCCTCCAGTAGTAACAATGGACAAGTAAGTGGTACCTCGTTTATACAATGAAATATAGCACTAAAAATCAATAAACTGTCCATGCTTTAACATGAATGGATCTCAACAGGGAATATAATACAATATGGTTACATTATTAGAAAGGTCAAAAGTAGGTTGAAGCAAATATAGTAGTTTTGGGGGGATACATGTATATGAATAGAGCTAGAATGAAGCAAATGAAGGTTTTACACAAAATCAGATAATATTGTGATTATTTCTATGAGAAAGAGAGGGCTACTCTTGATGAAGCCATAGAGGAAGCTTCTAAGAACTGACAGTGTTTTCTTTCCTAATCTTAGTGGTAGACACAAGGGCATTAATTCTATTATTATTCTTTAAAAAGATAAATAGCATAAACATTTTTATGTATAACATATTTTACAATAAAATTTTAAGGATATTTTAAATTTAAATAGAACAGAGTGACAGCTCCTTCAACATAGGCAGTGTATGTATAGAAAGCCTAATATGTCCTCTGCAGTCAACAGAGATAATTCTTTTTAAATGACGTATTTGCATTACGGCTCAAATACCTCCTCTGTAAGTCACTTGGCACTGCATTGTAGACTTTATCTCACACACTTGTCTCTCCTTGCTTCCAAAATTGGGCTCAGTGACACAAGGAAATCATCTTTGTTCCATTTTTTTGACAGAAAGATTGAAGCTGTAGATGTGTGCTCTTTTCATGGCAAAATGTAAGAGAGAACTACCAATTCTCATGCTTTTAGATTTTTTAACGGTGTCCATTTTTCTTTAAACATATTTCATTGTGAGTTAACATTATAAAAGTTTTGTGGTGATGAGGGAGCAGCCAATTTGGTGGGTATCTGGGCAAACAGGAGGGTAATGCTCACTCACATAGCACCAAACTGTGATCCCTCTAGAACACAGGGACGTACTTCTCCAGCACATAGTCAATTCTGTCTCCACATGAAAACTTCTACCCTCGTTATCTCTGCCTTGTCGTTTCTCTTTGGCTTGAGATATCTATTCACTCATTCATGCATTCATAGAACATCTAAAACCAAGGGATTAACGGGATGTTAAAGGAGTGTTATCAGAGAGAGAAGTAAGGAAAAAGACATCGGATTGCTCAAAAAGAATTAGAAATTTTGATTACTATTGCTCCAGGCCAGCAATATTTGTGGTGTTTCAGGCCCAAGGGTGCCAGGCTGCCTGTGGAAAAGATGAAATTAATTAATGTTTTCCGAGATTAATTAGAAAATTAAATGGAAGTATAATGAAAACCAGCATGGCTTAGCTCACTGGATTTACAACCATGCGCCACTAAATTTCAGAGTTATTCAAAATTTCTAGTATTACTTGAAGAAAAACAGAAAAAGATTGCTTGCAATTGAGTATGTTTTTGTTTGTTTGTTTTTTGTTTGTTTGTTTACCTCTAACATCTAATTCCAGGCATCTAAGAACTTCTCAGTATTATAAAGCATAAAGCTATCTCACAGCCGTGGCCTTAGTTAATGCTCTTCAAAATATCTTTATGTGGTATAAACTAAAATACCCGCAACTTTTCAGTGATATTTTAGGTTGCCACAGATCATTTTGTTGGCCTCTCTACTAGATGGTTCCTCTAGATTCCATGAGCCTTCTTCTAGCTGAAACACTTTGGGTCAATGCATGTCATCTCCCATCAGCAAGACGAGGTGTGAGTAAGGAGGTGGCAGTAAGTGCCAATAGCCATGTGGGTAAGACTAAAGAAGCACCACTTCAAATTTGCTGCATGGACATGATGTGACAAACATTTTTACCTTCTTTGACTCTGAGTCTTGTTTTCTGTAGAGTGAGTATATTTTAAATGTTTTCATGTCCCTGTTGAGCTGTCAGGTAATTGAAATGAAACAGAAATTAGCCCATTATCTTACGATGCAATCCCATCAACAGGAGTCTTATTATAGCTTAATATGGTTGGCATTTAAGCATATTCCATAATTGAAAATGTAAGGAAAGAATTTTTTAAGTACACACAACTCTGAGCAAATGCAGTTGTCTTTTATTAGACTGCAGATGTGTCTTAAAACTCTCATGACAAGTACTAAGAGTCTTGTTCAAATCTTTCCCCTGCACATTTTTCAAATCCAGCCTCTCTGAGCTCATTTTCTTGCTGTTCTTGAGATACGGCTTATATTTTAGGTGCCGTATGATAGACTGTATATTGGGATAAACAAAGGAGATCAACTCATTCACTTGATATCAGCTAGGCAATCACCAGACCCAGCAAGATGCAAGAGATAATCAACAATGGACTATACATTGTTTCAGAATCCCACGATTAGCAATAAAACAGGAAATTACAACCATTTCCACACCTAACTTTCCTTTTTCTAATTTTTTGGAAAGAACAGTCTATTATTAGTTGGTGTTTTTTTTTTAAGCATATCTGGTACAATATCAATAATAGTCATCATGTTCTTCAGTTTTGAGATGATTAATATTATGTACTTTAAAGAAAAATTCATCCTGTCATACTCTGACTGTCATTTATAAAGGCTTTCTTTTTATCTTTTTGTCAGTTACTAAAAACTTCCTTATTTAAAGACAGGTTATAAATAAAAACTAAAGCTTGTTTCCCTTTGAATAGAATAAAATTGTTTTTCATTGTGTGTTAATATTTTTAGTATTTAGATCAGTGTCTCCCAAAGAGTCTTCAGTGGAGCCTTATTTGATAAGAAGTTCCTTGAATAGAGTTGTCTGTGATGAAATAAATTTGGGAAATTCTCCCTCCTCTTGGATTAACTCAGCTCATGAGAAACTTTAAGTCCCTAAGAATTCTTGCAGGAAGGAAGCTGATTTAAATTTGTGTGAATATATTTATCTATACATAGACTTTTAATTCAATATCTATTTACATCTATTAGATACTGATTCAAACTTTACGTACCCCACAGCAGGAACTACACTAAATATTGTAAGATCCCTATTAGAGTCCCATACACTTATAATATAAGTAGTAATCATTGATCTGGCAGTTCAATAATTTGACTACACACTAGAGTAGAAAAAATAGAATTTTAATCCCAAAACACATGTGGGAATATAAAGGTATCCAACAATACACATCAAAGATTATGAAATTGAGATATAATCCCAAGTAATTAGAATTTTATTTAGTAATTTGTGTGTTTTAGTCCCCCAAACGAAGCTAATATACTTCTTGGGATAATTGTTTTTCCGTCACACCCAAAAGCATGAGGTGAACTTGGCTGTGGTTGTCACACTTGGCAGGTGTCATCACCTGGGGGTTCTCAGGGGTCCTAACCTACCTCCAAGCTCCTGCCCTCCACACTCCTCATTGGCTCTCTCTCCTTTCGGTGTTTGAGAAGCACCCCATGCTTGAAATTGGAGTCCCCCTCATCTCATTCTCTAATTCTTCCACTCCCATGCCTCATCGCACAGCTGCACTAAACATAAGACCCAAAAAACAAAACAGTTGGTGAGGAGCTGGCCTACCACAGAGGCGAAATCCTCCCGCTATGCTCTGGAGGGCACAGGTTTTGCTCAAGCTGGTTTCGGTAGTGGACAGGAACTTGGTTTCCCCTGTAAAATGTGCCTGCTACCTCTTAGATTCATGACGCCATTTAATGTATGGATGATTCATTCTGTTTTGTTTCAGTCCCTCCCAGAATGATCAAGTACTCACCTTCTCTGTGTTCAATCTGAAGTCCAGTTCAGAGAGTTAATAACAGCAGCGGGGGTAAGGACAGCAGGGAGCAGGGGTCCAGGCTCGGGCTTCCGGATAAGATGAGACAGATTCAAGGGCAGGAGTGGAAGAAAGCAAACGAGAGGGGACCTGTACAAGCGTGATGTCACGGTGCCAGTAAGAGGCAGGATTTCGCATTTCTGGTGCCTGAGAAGGGACTCGGGGTGGAGCTTGACAACCAATTCCTATCACACTAGCATGGAGTAAAAGCAGGTAAACTGAAATTTTGCATGGAATAAAGGGAGCATCAGGGTCATCTGGCATCGCTGTCATGTAAATCTAGTTTACTCTTAGTCTGAAACCCATTTTACCTGACTAGCTAACATTATCACTGCCCAACGAGGAGGTTTCCATTCAGCTTGTTAAGAGGAAACCTCCAAATACCTGGAGTGACTGAATCCTTTACAAGCTCTTCGTTCTGGTTTAGAGCCAAATAAAGTATCCTGGCTAGCATAAAAAACCTCTTAAACGGGAAGCCCTTCAACAGCTTTGCTGAGAAATCATTGCTTTGATAACACTAAGCCCACATGAGCATACACACAAAAATTCAAAAATTCTTGAAACCAATTCTTCTTGTCCTAAAATAAGATGTAATGACAACCACAACAAAAAGTCCTTTTTTTCTACTGCTTTCAAATTAGAATGCGCTCTGGAAATTACAGGTCAGTTACACCAATCTGAGGGTCTCTTGTTTTTGTTTTTGTTTTTCTTTCCATCTCCCTTCCCTGCTCCCTGGCTCTCCCTAGCACGACTTTGATTTTATTACTGTTCAGGTAGCACTATGGATAAAGACCTCAGGAAAAAAAATGCCAGTGCCCATGACACTTTGATGGCCTTTTCACTGTGTAATTATACTCACTCTTGATAACACTAAAGGCATGCCTTATTGGTGGTGGCAGAGAGGCCTTCTTTTTCACAGAAAGATGGATGGTTTCTGCAGGCCTTGATGGTCTCCAAATTATCTGAGCATGGAAAAGAGAGGAGAGTGAATTTTATTTTAACTCATTTTATTTCTGAATTTATTTCCCACTAGCTAGGAGGTGGGGACTGCCCCAGCAGTCAATTGTTATCTGTGGGACTTGATTATGTTTGGACCCAGTCTCTCATTTTGAGCAAGACACAGTTAATGAGGAGAGAAATGAAAAGTGCATTGAGTCACAGTGTGTTTGTGGTAATTTGTGACACATTTACTCCACTCAGTTCTTTGTTTATTCCTCCCCCTCCGTGCAGGTTCCATAGAAAAAGGAGCAGATAAGCGGCTTCACTGGCAGACAGTTAAGGGTGTTGAAGGTAATGAATCTCTCTCTCCCTCTCTGTCTCCATTGTTGGCAGTAATTGGGGCACCGTTCATCTCTACGGTAAAACGCTAGGGAGGCTCATCCTAACAAAACATCTTATTTTCCATTATTTCACAACATATTTTTCATTGACACTGCTAGTTTTTATTTTCACTATGTCTCTCCATCTCTCTCTCTCTCTCTCTCTCTCTCTCTCTCTCTCTCTCTCTCTCTCTCTCTCTCTCTTTGGTGTGCTCTTTGCCACTTTTCTAAATAATAGTCCATTAAACAGTTCACAGTGTGTGTTCTGTAGAAATGTAAAAAAGTGATTGGATGATACTAATTAAGGAGAGATTTTGTTTCCACTTACTGCAGATCAATGGTGGGTTACATTAAAGCTGCGTTTTGTGATGAGTTTAACACAAAAGAACAGCTGTGCTAAATACATATTTCAAGACATACAGGTAGGTCAAATAAACATTCCTTTCTTTGAAAAGTCTGTATGTTATAACTATAAATTCTACTTGCAGAAAACTGTGGGGAGACACAAAGGCTAATTATTCACTGTAGTCATTATCAGTTTCAGTAGAAACTGTGAAGAATAAAATTGGGAGATGTTCAGTTACTTCTCGTTTTTAGTTTAATCTAGGTCCTTCGATGTATTGGTTTTATTGTAACATTTTCGAGACTGATTTTCAACAAAATTTTCAATTGAATCAGATTTTCTTTTTTTAAATAATGATTTTGAATTGAGGAGGAGAAATGTCAATATAGCTTTACAACTTAACCATAACTGTTTTTGTGATTATCTTCAATCTACTACATTGAAGATTGGATCTATTTGTTTCCAAGAAAATATCATTTTTCTCGATACACATTTGAGGTAATATGGTCCAGTTCTGTGAATGACAATCAGCCATTAATGAATATAATAAACACAAACACTTGGATTAATAGAATTACAGAGCACGGAAATAGAAGAGAAAATATTTACATCTGCCACACAATTTTAGCCTGCAGTAGTTTCCTTTCAGACTGGGTGCATGCAACTTACATTTACACACAATTCCTTTAGTAAATGTTATTTTCCAAGGCAGTAGCATTATTTGTGCTGCTTTTTTGACATTTAGATAATATGCAATAGATACTTTATAACCAAGTTCTGCTTCACCTACAGTTTCACTTGCCCATAGCAGTGTCTGCTGCAGTTATAGGTTTACAGACTCACAGGTATTCTTACAGATGCAATTTTGCTGTAACTTAAATTTTTATCAAGCGTATTTCTGCATATTTGGGCGCTAACTGTTGGCTTTTCTAAGAGAATAAAATTATTTAGAAGGCCTGCATAGAGGACGACTTCAAGATAACTTCCTGATTCCACACCTGACTTGCTGGATAAGCCAGGGCCAGTGGCTCAGTCCCTCTGTCTAGCCATCTGTGAAACCTCCTCAGTGGTAATGAGAGTTGCTCAGGAGCACCAGGACACAACCGACTTCAAAGAGATTTCTTCACTTGAGGGAGATGCAAGCCAGGGGAAAGGTAGAGAATCAGGCTGTGAAAGCAAATTTCTTTCGACATGGGACCAAAAGCTCAGAAGGCTACGGTTGATTAAGGGCTCAGCTTTTTGGGGGAGCGAGTAGAATTCTTATTGGTTCTGAATAAAGGAAATGGTTTCTTTTTAATTTTTTTTTTTTTGCATTTTTGCATTCTAGGGCAATAAAACGATACAGAAATAAAATTCACCGGTATAAGGTGAATCACCTTGTATTCATGCAGGTATACCTACATGTATTGTCTACACTATGCTCTTTATTATGCATCTTCTTCCCACGTCTATTAATATTTTGATGTTTCCCTTCACTCCCCAGACATGTGAAATCTGCATCTCAGTTACATCATCTATAAAATTCAGATAATACTCGCTGTCCTCCTCCTCACATCAAAACTTCTTAAGAGGGTTATAACAACAACAACATCAGTGTCTGGGGAAATTTTTGTAAAGCTCTGTTTTTAAGTTAACTTTGCCAGTTTTAATTGCTGTTTTCAACAAATACATGTTGAACGCTTACTATATGCTAGACAACATTTTTGGCTCTTGGGATGCAGCCAACAAACAAATAAAGCAAAGAAAACTTCCTACCCTCATGATGGAATTTATATTTTCTCCCAGTACCTTTGATCCTGTGGTCACCTTTTTCATTCAAGAGGCAAAAAATATGTTTGATCTGTGTGTGTGTGTGTGTGTGTGTGTGTGTGCGTGTTGCTACTTGACAATGAAACAAGCACATAGAAAACTTTCCATTATTAAATACCAAATAAGATTTGAGTGAGTGCTAATAAGTGAAATGGATGTAAAGTCATGCAAGAAACTGCAAAGACCAGAAGTAACTTTCCCTTATTCTGCATTCTTACAAGATATCGTTGTAAATTCTGCATTTTTCGTCTTGTCTGACCTTCTCCCCTGAAGAGTGCATGGGGGTGGGGAGCTCTGTTCTCTTATGGGCTGGGACAGGAGACCGGAGCAATATCTAGAGATGGATAGCAGATTGTGTACCAGGAAGGACTGTGAGTGTCCAGGGTGGGGATGAGGGCTGAGACGCAAGAGGGGAGTGTAAGGATCTTCCTTCCCCAAGCACTGCTTCAGAAGCTTATTCCTGTTGGTTTGAGGGTACGTTTTCCAGAATAGCACTCATTTCCTGTTAAATCATCTCAATAAGCTGCTTTATTTTTTAAAAAAATAACAATAAAAACATAACAAATCCATGTTCAGGGCTAACACGTATTTGAAAATACTTATTGCAAGTACATATGAAGATGATAATTATACCATGATTCGTACAAAGCAGAATAAGTAAGATAGTTCTGCTCAAATCCCTCATGTGAAGCACAATGTGAGAGGCACAGAAATGGGAACCTGACACCAGTTTTACAGGCAGCTTCTAGGCCTTTGTGGGAAAGAAAATTGGACTTCATCATTTAGGATGGTGGAGCCATTGAAGGTTTTAAGTAAAAGTATTCCATGGTCTTTTTTGCACCCTAGAGGGATCCTTTCATGGTAGAGAATAGAAGCTGAATGACTGAGTTACAGCAAAAGTGTAGACAAGTCATGAGGGCTTGACTTAGGACAACAGCAGAAAGACTGAAGAGAAGAGAAGAGTTTTTAGGAATATTTGCGATCTAAAATTAGCCAAACCTGGTAATTTGTTAAATATAAAATTTGACAGCACTCAGGTTTCTAGGTAAATGTCATCATCAGCTAAAAGACAGAACATGAGATGAGAAGCAGGTTGAAGAAGTTAGGTAAAGAGTGTCCTTTGATATATGTGAATACTGTGGTGCTGGTGGGATCCCAGGTGGACAAAACCATCAGGCTGGGGGTGCTAAGATTTATTGCTGATGAGAGAGGACTAAGCTGGAAGTACAGATGTGCAGGTTGCCAACAGACAGGTGGTAGTTTACCACTACGTAAGGATGAGTTCATCTAGGGACAACAGCAGCAGGAGAGTTGGAGACAGGCCTGGGGCACATCCCCACCACCTCTCCCTGGGAAGCTGGCCAGCATTGATTTTGGCAGGTTGGTGAGAAAGGGCAGGCCAGGAGCAGGCCTGAGATAGCACACGGTGGCTGTGGTAGGCAGAATCTTGAGATCTCTGCGACCTGGTATGTATGCCCTGTGTCACTCCCTCTACTTGAGTGTGGGCACCTGTGGATAAAATAGAATAGTCCCTTCTGTCACTGAGTTACAGTATATGACTCCATCTTAGCAGCCTGAAGAAAGATTCTTCTGCTGGCTCTAAAGTAAGATGCTACACTGTAAGAGGGCCAATGGCTGTGATGTAATTAGCTGAGAGGGCAGCCACCAGGAGAACAGGGACCTTGATTCTCCAACCACAAGGAACTGAATTCTGCCAGTAACCTGAGAGAGCTTAGCAAAGGGCCTCCAGAGGAGAATGCAGTTCTGCCAACTCTTGATTTCAGACTTGTGTAACCCCAAGCAGAGTACCCAGTTGTGTTGTGTGCACTTCTGACCTGCAGAAACTGACAGATAATAAATGGGCACTGTTTTAAGCCACTAAGTTTGTGATAATTTATGATGCAGCAATAGAAAACTGTATACAACAGCCTGAGAAGTAGGAAGGTTTTCTTGTCGACAACACTGGCATTGCATTGAAAAGTCTCCCTCTGAAGAGACCGTCTGCATGTACGTATGTGTGTAGTCCTGATACTCGGGGCATGGTACATGCCAGTAACAGTATGTACCCTATATATATACATACATTTTTTTTTAATTTGGACACTTAAACTTGGGGTCCTGTTTCTTACTCAGTAGTCCTGAAAGCCATATCACTGTTTCTCTCAAAGAAAAGAAAAAGAATATACTTATCTTAAAAGCCATCTGAGCTTGCCAGATTAGACATCAGTCCTGGACAAGACCTGCAGATACATTTAGGTATCTTTAGCCATAGAGGAGAATTTAACAAAGCTGCTAGAGAACTGCCATCATCAAACCCATTATACACTTATAAAATATATACCAAAGAGAATTAATGTCTTCTTGGCAAGACAAATGTCTGTGGGGATAAACTACAGTCTTTCTCCCTTCCCTTTCCCCCTCATCCTCAAAGGGAGAAAGGCATGGCCTGTTTCTGTCTGCACGTGTTCTCTGCACTTTCTTGTCAAAACAGACTGCTACAATTTGAATAAAGGAAGGTTTCGAAATGCTTCTCAACTTAACATTTTCCAGGGTAATATTTTCTTTTGAGTTGACAGACAAAGTCTTCTTCTGACAAATGAATGTACTCAAGAGATTATATCAATGGCTAATCCAATTAAAAATCTTTGATATATTCAATTATCTCTGCTGTGAATTTGATGAGATGCAGATTATGGAGAACTGAAAGTTATATTTACTTTTTACTTAAATCTTTATTAATCATTTTTTCTATTTAACTTTGGGGAAATTATAGCTTCTAATTATTTTTCCTTATCTTTAGAATGAAACAAACTAATAATAAAAGAATAATCCTACCCCCTATTTTTTTAGATTTGTTTTTCCTTGGTTAGCATGTTAAGCTTAAACAAACTTATTTTACTAAATGCAGTGGACAGAAAGAAAAAAGAAACACATGAGTAGGCCAACCAAGTGTTCTGTTCTAACGGGTGTGTGTGTGTGTGTGTGTGTGTGTGTGTGTGTGTGTGTGTGTGGTTTGATTAATGATATGCTTCACGATAAATCATCAACTCATTATGTTAACCCAATTTTCCAATTAGTTATTTTGGTATTCTATACACAGAGCTACCAAATAAATTTTATTCTCAAAGAAACATTGCAAGAAAAAAAATGATTATTCTAGAATCAAAACTATCTGAAACCTTTATAGTGGATAAAAGCATGATGAAGGCAAGGACCCCTCTTACTTCCTCCTTCAGACTGTGGGGTTTTGCTTGCTTGTTGGGACTTGCTTGAAAGAAATGGAGAGACAACGAGGCAATGCTTTATTTTACTTTATATTAGCTTCTTCTATTTCATATTATATTTGGTATGGGAAATGCCAGTCCTCACATTTGTGACCTCACTTGCTTGCCTAAGGGAATTATTTTCCTGAGTTACAAGATGCTTCAAACTGTCTCCCAAATCATTCCACTAAACACCACAGTGGGAGTGTGAATGCATCATAAGAACCTTGGAAGCCTTAAGAATACCTGGATATTTCCTAATGGTATCTGAGGGAGCTTCATATCTTATCTGAGAATTTCCAGGCAAGATTATTGTATCCAGTTCTCTAGCAGATTAGGTCTAAATTAAGGGAAAAGAAGTCCTCTGGATTTTTTTATGACACTCTCCACTCTACCTGAAATCCTGTTTTAAGTTTTTAATTCTACCTTATAAAATGTTACAACCAGAAAACCCAAATTCCTTTATTAACTGCTTTCCCCATGAAAAGAACATGGTTACAACAAGAATTCTGTCCTAGTCACCTGGCTATCATAAACTTGGCCCTCCTCTCCTTCACATCCCTAAAGCTTTGCATGTGTGATTATCATAACTCCCTTTTGTGTGGGATTATGTGTAATTAAGTTTTCAATCAATTTGACTAATTAAATGGAAGTATTGTCTGTGGGCTAGATCAGGAGACTAGAAATCTGGGTTTCTGAGTATTCCCACTAATTCACTCGGTGACTACAGCAGGTTATTTAACTTCCAATTTTCTTATGAAGGTAGTAGAGGGGGAAGTACTTATGATCAGGTTCTACGAGGCCCCCAATTTCTCTAAGAACCCGAAATTCCCATCTCAGCCCCTTGTTCTCTCTCTAGCCTCAAATCCAAATTCCCAACTGCCTCCTCTTGCCTGGGAGTGTGATCCCTCTCTGGGTGCATCTGAAAAGTCAGCCACAAAGGGCTGGATATCCTCGAGTTACTATTGCAAAATGCTAGCTGTGGGTGCTGGGTACCGACGCTGGCCTGGACTTTATAGTTTTCCCTTCTCAAATAGTGGCAGAGGTAAGGAAGAGACTATTTCAAATTGATTTGCTGAAGATTTTGACTTTCTTTCATTTCTTAATGAATTAAGTATAGTGTGGGAAAGTATCCTTTGCCCTATCAATGTTACTAGCTTTAGAGCTAATATAAAATAACAGAAGATAATTTCTGAAAGCTACCTTACCGATACTCCAGCCCAGTCTCCTGACATTTTGTAAGGAAAATGAGGCCCATGAAGGGTGAGGATTTGCTGATTCCAACAGGAGCTAGAATTCTGTGACTCCTTACCAGTGCTCTCGCCACTGCTTGCCATGACTGCAGGTCATATATGAACTTCATCACACAGTCACAACCCCTTACGCCACTCAGCATGATGTCACTTTGCTTAAATAAGCAGTTATTCAGAGCAATGATGACTCATCACCATGGCAGGACAGGTGGTCTCCATCTAGCATCCCGTGGGTGTCCAGAGAAACAGAAAGCGCGAGCAGGGAGATCTGCTGGGTGATCCCCATGCTCTGTCGTTTTCTACTGGCCACCTTCTTTTGACCTACCGAGTAAAAGAGAGCTGCAATAAGAACTCTCATGGACACATGATTTCCAGAAAAACAAATGAAAACCTAAGTGAGAGCAAAGAGGTGTGTAAGTACCTTCAGCTTGTCCAGAGTCAAAGAGCCTCCTGGTTGATATGAAGAGAGTTGACTCCCGGGTCCAGCTTTCTCCTTCTACTGGGTTTTTCCTCAAGAACACACCCCAGACACCAAATTTTGATCACTGTCCTTACTTCACTTAACTAACCCTAAATGTATATTTCCTTCAAAGACTACATTAATGCTCACTTAAGCTCCCTTCTTTGTCCAACCACAGGATATGGCAGTTTCCCTTACTTTACATTTCTTCAATATTTATTTACATCATCTTCTCTGTACTATCATGCATTATTAATATGTTGCCTTGCACATGTTCTCTAGTTATTTCATGTATATGTTTCACATCACCTTGCAACATTACAAGTTCTTGAGGGAACAGGCCATGACTTCTGCTTCTTTGGAATTTCTAACGGTACTTACCACTTAATAAGCTGCACTGAGTTGATGTACATCTCTATGGAGACCTGAAAAAAAGTGAATTTGTTTATTTGCTTGTTTTGAGCCACTCTTTCAATGTTCTTGTCATGGTTAAAAAAGAAAATGAATGACATGGGCCTTTGGTGAGTTAAACCTGGTTAGTATCTAAAGCACCAATTCACAAAAAGCATTTATACTTTCAAAAGGAAAAGCAAATTTTAAAAATATTTGATTTTTTTTAAATTTCAGATTATGTATCTATATTTTAAAATTAACACATATATCTAAATGTTAATATAGATAGATTAATAACTAATAGAATTGTTGTAAATTGGTATAAAGTGACCCTTGAATCAATAGTTGTGATACAGAAATATGATCACAACTGGTGCAGAAATATATCTCTGCACTAGAAATGAAATCATTTTCCTTTTTCCTGCTAAACTAATTCTTATTCTGTCATGCTTACTGCTCAAAATGTTTCAGGGAATAATATGTATTAGAGCTATTAGGGACAGGTCTGCAATGTTAAACAGTAGCAAGTCAAAGATGACAAGTCTTGTCATTTAATGAGTCAAAGATCAGATACTAATATTGTATTAAAACTAAGTGATGTGCACTCATAGTCCGCTATTCTGTTTGCTGGCAAAATGTCAGCAGAGAAGCAACAGGAAATAGCAAAATGTGGAAGACAAAAGTTTCCCATACTTAAAGGATGGCAATGAAACAAAATGAAGTTTGTTTAATTGAAACAATGAATTGTTTAATTAAAAGAAATTCCTATCTCCTATTCATTAAGATATGCATCATCAAGATTCATTTTAGAACAAAAATTTAATATCTGCTTTGTAACTTCAATGCTATTTTCACCTAATTTTGTTTTCCAGAATAATGCCGGCTGGGGGAGGAGGAGGAAAAATGATCTGCATTTATGCTTCCCTATGTACTGAACATATACCAATGCCTCAGATAAAATTAACAACTTTAAAAGAACTGCACCAGAAATTTTGATTAATCCAGAGATAGAGCTGGGAGGTGAGAAGGAGCATGACTCAGAGCCCTCTTGAAAGCTTTAAGATTTAAGTCTCTTAAATTTACATTCATATCCACTAAATGGTGACAGGTCAAGGAATTTCTAGGAAACTCTGAAGGCAACTGGTGCTTTGGATACTGCCTTTTTATGAGAACATTTAGAAGAGTAGAATAAAAATTTCCCTATTAAAAATAAAATTGAGCGATGGTGGAAAGAAATTGATTCCAGAACGTAAAGTACACATGACTGTACTCTTTTTAACACTACATTGGTTAAAAAGATCTTACCCTTTGGATCCTGGTGAAGAACTATAAGATTATGTGGGGTGACATCTGTCTCCATTAAGCAGAGTAATTTCCCAGAGAGGAGCAAGAGTTTCAACACAACAATAGGAGACTTGCCAGATGACAGGAAAGAATGTTCCCTGACCTGACCGCAGTTGATGGGACTCTGATGTGATCTCCCAGGAGTGGATGGTCTAAAGCATCGATTCATTAGTCTGTTTAATCTTGATTCTTGCTAAGAAAGAGATCCTCCTTGATTTAAAGGCTGTCAGGCTGCCATCTCAAGAGGTCCATCCCTTGTCATTCTCTCTATCCACAATCAAAGAAAATGACTCCTGGCCCTGCTAAAAAGAATTACCATAAAGACAAAAGCAATCTAGAAATAAAACCTGAAATTTTTAGCTAGGGACATTTGCATGTCTGTCTCTACCTAGGTTTACTCCCACTGTGATTTTCAGTCACCGAGGTAGATATTTTCTATCCTCAGTATAATGATATCATTTTTTTAAATCTCTGCTAAAAAATACATGACATGGTTAGCGTTGAGTTGACAATTACAGCTTCAAGACAATCCTAAGTTTTGTGATCATGATGTTATCATTTAGAGTTAAGAGTTTGATACAGGGACCCCAGACACATTGCAACAAAAATGGAGAAATATAGATTGTATTGGTCAGAAGAACAGAGATCAGGGAAAGTCCAGTAAGAATAACCATTTGAGTTCCCTAAATGCACACATTTGAAATATACAATGTTGGGCTGGGTGGATCTTCACATTGCTTTTAGTTCTGCTTTAAAGTTCCCAGGTATCTTTTACCAGCTCTTACCATATAATTTGTTGAGTCCATGGTAAAATCTACATGCCTAAAAGCTGAATTAATATTATGGAAATATTTAACATTTTTAATGCCAGTCGACAATGCTTACCTGGCATTGTAAGTGGCAGATATTCACGTTTACAGACAACCATATTTATTCTTCCATGATTATTTTTAGTTAACACCCAGATTATATTGATTAATTTTGGTTAAGATTGGTTCTGTTTCTCAGTTTCCAGGTCCCAATAGAATGAATTTTCTGATGTGATTACCACTCTTATTATTGACATAATATTGACTGTGGAAACTAAGACAAGGTATGATGTATTTTCAGCTATAATTGGAAAGGGCATTAAGTACTAGGGGTTCATACACTATTGTGGCTGGTGTGTATATTACCTGGAAAGAGAACATTTCTTGATTCATTTCTTTTCACCTGCTTCTTGATACAGAATAAATCAAAGTTCCATCTTCAGTTATACACACTCCGATCTCTCTTTTATTAGCCTCAGATTTATTTGTAACTCCACCTTCCACCTGCTTCCACGTACATATAAAATCATTTTCTGCTTATTGTCCATTGTATCTTAGAAATATTCCTAGTATTAGCATTTAGCATTCTGGATATTCAATGCTCTCATCTGGGCTGTTGAAATGGCCTCCCAAGTGTACTACTCCCTTCAACTCTTGCTCTCCACCACAGATCTTTGCCAGATTAAATTTTCTAATGCACAATTCTCATCATGGTTCTCTCTGCTTAATATACTCAGGGAGGGTGTGCCCCATTACCTGTACCATCAAGTGTACGCTCATGGACTAGGTGATTGTCACTGTTCTCCTACATCTTGAAGCAATATGCCTTTATAACAAGATCTCCTTTTCTACTCATGTCAAAATGGACAAGGCACTATGGCTGCCTTCTCCCACCCTTGTCTTCCTCTTGCTTTCCCTCCCCCTGCAATGCTCTTCCTCCATATCTGCATGTCCTAAATATGTGTACTTCAAAGCCCAGCAAAGAGACTTCTGCCCACTGCTTCTATAAATCTCTTAGCCAGAAAAAATAATTGCTTTCATTTCTAAAATCCCAGGTCACTATTTATTGGAGCCTCGTTTATGAAATATTATTCTACCGTCTACTTGAGTTATTTACACATTAACTGAAAATTTTTTGCAAGTGAAGTCCATGTCTTTTAACTTGTCTAACTTTCAAAAAATCCAATCGGTATGTTTTTTTAAGGTGTACGCCATCATGTAACACATAGTTAATTACAAATATTTTCCAGATTATTCATTGTTATTATTCTCACACGAGCCTAAATGTACCCAAACCAATAGTTTTCAGTCATTATATATTTATTTATGACCTTTGAATCAACTTTGGAGAAATAGAAGAGTACTGCTCTTAAAATAAAACTGCAAGGATGTTTCTATTAAATGTTGATAAGTACAGGGAAAATGAGTTTCTTTTGGGAGGGGGCTGGGTATACATTTTTGGAAGAAAAGCCTGTGGCTTGAAGAAAAGAATAAACTTTTACTGAAATAAAAAACCAACATGCTGAAGAATATTCTTAGATCAAAAGTATGATCACTGAGTGCCTGATCATTTTACAATCTAACACATTATTATGTTGGGGTTTGTTTGAAAATGTTAACTCTTGCTTAGAATCTGATTTTAGACATTTCTTTCAATCAAGTAAAAATGACAATATTACAGACTCTAGTATTAGACCCAGGAACATGACCTTTCCCTAAAACAGTGTGAGTAATTAAAAATAGAACCTCTGGGGTTGCGAATTTATAAAAGGAATAGGTGGTGTGTCATTGGTTGTTTTACCTGAGGGTCGTCTCTAGGTAAGATGAAGAAAGCTGAGGTGATGCATATCCTGTAGGACCACCCCTCATCATTGTTGAATTCAAGGATTAATTGAAGTAATTAAGGTGAGGCCAAACACTTGAGGGGGTGAGGTAAATTCTGGAATGAGACTCTTCAGTACTGGGCTGTCTAGAAAGTGGCGCAATAAGTAAGGCAACGCATGGACAGAGAGAAGAAGAAAGGGAGAGAGAGGAAGAAGGTGAGGAGCTTTCAAATGCTCACCTACTGTGGCCAAATACAGTTTACAAGGACTTTCACGTTTTCCCTACCATTTTCATTTCTAGGAATACCATTTTTTAAAATTGTATAAATTTAAGGTGTACAACATGGTGTTTTGATATATATACACATCCACAGTGAAATGATTACTACAATTTAACACAGCCATCACATTCCAGTTACTTGTGTGATGTGTGTGTGTGTGTGTGTGTGTGTGTGTGTGTGTGTGTGTGTGTGGTAAGAACACCTAAAATCTACTCTCTTAGCAAATGTTCAATATGCAGTGCAATGTTAACTCTGGTCCTCCTGCCGTCCATTAGATCCCTATATAAATGCAGGTTTGTACCCTTTGACCTACACCTCTCTGTTTCCTGGCTTCCCACACCCCTGGTAATTACAATTCTACTCTTTGTTTCTGTATATTCAACTTTATTTTCTTTTTAGATTCCATGTAGAAGTGAAATCAACAATATATTTCTTTCTGTGTCTGTCTTATTTAACTTAGCATAATGTTCTCTGGGTTCATCCATGTTGTCACAATGGCAGGATCTCCCAACACCATTTTCAAATGAAGGTAATGAGAACTGACTTAGTTTTGCAAGAACTTTCAACCCAACCTAATCAGGTTGTCAAGCCAAGAAATGAGAAAAAAGAAATCTAGATTTTATGGTGCAGGACTCAGCCCTCGGATGAAGCCTGACATGGAAGAACTGGATCCTTAAAAGTGTGACGCTTTTCTCCCTTGAACGTCTGAAGGCTTTGTTGCATCTGTTTTCATTCCCTCTCAAAGAACCGGATTTTAGCCATTTCCTTCAATAAAGTGAAAATGACAGGTAACAGCTTAAAATGTCATCCTTCCCATGGATATCTATATTTTAACAAAGGATTAGTCTCTAAGCTTAAGTGTCTTCAATGATATTTCAGACAATCTCTCAAAATGAGGTAACATTTTGGAGACATCTAGACAATCTCTAAAATCTCTCCTAAGTGGCCGCACTGAGAACTGAGAGGGTTTTGCTAAGTAGAATATCCTACCCCAGGTATATCTGTTTGAAGGAGGTGCTATCTTTGTAAGCCAAGAAGCAGCTACTTTTCTGAGCATAATTAGCTAAAGAGCTCTTTGCAATAAATTAGCTTCTTTAAATATCTTAACTTCATTTCCCATGACTTAACAATTCACCGCTTTTATGATACACATTATTTGCACCTACTTGAAAAAGACACTAAAGGTTGACTTTGTTCAATTGTCACTAATAGGCTCTTGAATTCCAGACAATTCATTTCTAGATCAGAATATGTTAAATATCTTTAATTGACCCTTGTAAGAATAGGAGGGTTTAGTGTTTTTTAAAAGGGGTGCATAGGAAGAAATGCCTTTTCCAGCACCTTTCAAGTGCTATCATTGACTGGGGCTGCTCTGCTAATTATTCTCAGAAAACTAGGATGCTTTTAGGGTTTGAAGTTGAGTCAAACTTAAGAGTCTGAGTTGATTCCACATGAAAAAAAAATATTGATGGTTTCCTATTCAGGAAACAGCAGGGAAAAAACCAGGTGAATGTAATATCACTGCCTCTATGAAGCTGATACTCTGTGAGGAGGATGAGGCTGACTTACCTCCAGGGTGGTCTTGAAAGAAGAACAGTTTAACCTGATTCAGACAGATTGGAAATATCTTGCTCAATACTCCATATTTTAAAAAATGAATTAAGGGAAAAAATGCACAACAAAGATTTACATAAAAACGTGAATAGGCATCTAATTTGCTTGTTAAATGAACGCATTATGAATTTTCACCTATGTCACTACAAAGGAATAGTATAACAGTCATAATATCTCTATATGTAAAGGGTTAGAATGGTAATTGGAGCTAAAATACATTATCCCATCCCAGCAAATTAGCTCTTATAATGCAAAAGCAAGTATTTCCCCAATAGTGAAATTTTGTTTCCTCTGTGATAACTAGAAAATAAATTTAAATAAATCATGCTCTAAATCCATCCCCTTTTGCTTCCTGTAGTTGTCCTAAACTCACCACATTAGTAAATTTACTAAAACATTAGTGTTTGCTATGACCAAGGACCACATTGAAAAGGCACAGCTTTCCTATTTCTGTGATGATCCATGATTGGTGTAGGTTTTGACTGAAAGAAACCTGATATGAGCATGCTCTATGTTTATGTCAACATTAAATCATTGTTCTGCTATTTTAAAAGTATATCTGGGGAAACCAATGGAACACAGTATAATATTGTTGAAGATGAGAGAAAGCAAGATTTATACAGGCATCTATAAAAAGAGGACACTCACCTCTCTCCACGGGGTCTTGCTGCCACACCTGCCCACCCTCTGTCACTGGGCTCCCAGCTGCAAGGTAGCCCATATTAACAGGCACCCTGGGTTCAACATCATTAATGTTCACTCTCAAGTCACCACAAATCCCACAGTCCCCTCGTCTCTCAGGCTTAAAAACTCATTTAACACCAAGGGCTAATTAATTAACTGGATTTTCTTATATTTAATGGAAAACATTCTAAGCCATTAGAATCCAGCCTTGTTCAAATTTAGGTCACTAAAGAGGTCTACAAGTATGCCAGTTGACAGGCAACCTAACCCTCTTTTTTTTTTTCTGGATTTTACTGTATTCGTAGTCAAAGTTTTATAAAATATTATGTTAAAGCAGAGCGGAGAGGAGTGCATACTGAAACAATTTAATAAATTCTATCAACAGGCAAGTTTGTATTTACAAAATGCCTTCATCTCACATACAAAATGAACTTCACCTTAACATACGCAGTAGAGTTAATTCTGAAAATAGCATGAAGACCTGATACTAAACGTTTGTGTACATTTGATTACAGGGAAGTGCATTGTTCTTTATGGCTGAAGGCAGAAAATGAACTTTCTGAAACCATGGTTGTCAATTTTTTGTATGTTTGGGTTAGATCAGACGATCTAATACTGTAGCTAGTCTTTTATTTGAAGTTGGCAATCTCCCGAAAGCTAACAAAAGCATGAAAGGAAATAGGGATTTATATCAGAGTATACAAATAAAGTGACCTTATTCTGCAAAGCTTCAAATTTGTAAATATTCGCATATCAATTTTCATAAACACCTTACCTCTGAAACTAGATCATTCCTCCAGTGCAAATCTCAGGTCTCTATTTCTTGAGGATGAGAAACTCTAAGTTCCCTATTGCCATCAGAAATGTACTTTCCATCATTTTGTATTACCTGCTCAGATTTATTTAAAGATTATTTTCCAGAATAAAACCCAAATGCATCCTGAGATAAATTCACAGTAGAAAGATTCCATCAGGAGCTAAATCACTTTTAGAGATTTATTCTCATGGGTATGAATGGATTCTTGTAGCCAACAGCTCTCTGAAATCCTTTGGGTTAAAGTTTGATGACAATACACAAAGCCAGATTTCTGAAAATATTAATTCCCAATGAAACTGCATTTAAACATGTTCACAATAATGTAAGGAGTGTTTTTGGATTTGTTTTCATATTCTCTCCCTAGAAATGCAGGTAAGAATATTCACTGAGGTGGGAACTGTCTCAAACTTTCGTCTCCTACTCAAACAAACCCTTTCTAGAATGAAGAGTAGAGCCTAAATCTCCCACAAAATTTCTTTCATATCTCCTCTGTGGATAAACAGATTGACTATAGTCTGTATAGCTCAAATGACTCTCCTGTGAGTGGCTGTTCAGTCCAGAAAATCCAGACCTAAATGTGCAGAGCGTTGATGCTTTCAGACAGCAGCCGAGGAAGCATTAAGTAAGCCTAGAACTCTTCAAGGGTGAGTGACCAGGCAGGCTGGGTTGATTACCAGGTGCCCATTGGTTTTGGTCAACCCTTAGTTATCCACGTAGACCCTGAATCCTAGAAGTCTCTTTCAGGATGGCCACAAAACCTACTACACTTCCAGAACATTCACTAGAAAGGCGATAACCCAAAGTGTACTAGCCAGTTTTTGAGAAAGTAGATGATCTGTGAAAGGGTTAGTTTCCTTCACTCTGCAGGTAAGAGTGAGTCTCCAGGTCTTAAGACAGTGAGTCTAGAGGATTCACTGTGGAACATTTGGAAGCCCCGTGGCCTTCACAAGGGATGAGCCCACATAAAGCCCAAGTAAGTACCTCATGTTAAGAATGCCACAATTTTCTCATAGTCTCATGAAGTTTATTTAATGGTAACCCGAGGTGACTTTAATGAAAGTGGATGTGATTTTGAGGAGAATAATATCAACTAATGGGCTACTCAGCTCAGGCCTTTGCTAAGTGACTGGCTTCTAGCTCATCACTCTGCCATCAGGAAATACAAACTCATCTTCAGAAAAAGTAAAAATTTCCACATGTTGTGGACCCTTTAAGGACTAAGCTGTGAATGCATAATCTGAGCATGCCAATGGTCTACGTCCTGCACATCAGGCCACTTAGTTTTTAAGGACAGGACCTATGCATTTCTTTGATCTCCTAACAGTACCTAGCAAAGTACTTTGCAGTGGGCAAGTGTTTCCTAAATACTTGTCAGGGAAATTTAAAAATGAATGAATAAATGAATTTATTACTCAAGATGACACTCAATATGGTTGCTCTTTGTATCAACTCTCCGGAGTGGCCAAAAGCACCATAAAAAGTAGCACACTTGGACATCGCAAAAAGCTTAGGTCCACATAACACTTCTATTTACTTTAAATCCCTGGTGTGTGTGTATACATATATGATCTACCAGTAAGCATTATTTACTTGCTTCTGATTTATTTCATCATCCAATTATATTTGAGAATAAATTAAAAGTCTTGATGCCAGATAAATGTATCATTAACAAAATTTGTATATATTATGAATAATAGTATCATCATTTAAATAGTGATAATATTGGAATACTTTTAAAATCTGACCTTATGAATGATAAAACACAGTAAGATAAATATTGAATATTTTTATTTCAAATTTTTATTTTTATTTATTTATTTATTCATTTTTTTTTTTTTTTTTTTTTGAGACAGAGTTTCACTCTCTTGCCTGGGGCGAGTGCCGTGGCATCAGCCTAGCTCACAGCAACCTCAAACTCCTGGGCTCGAGCAATCCTACCGTCTCAGCCTCCCGAGTAGCTGGGACTACAGGCATGCGCCACCATGCCCGGCTAATTTTTTCTATATATATTTTTAGCTGTCCAATTAATTTCTTTCTATTTTTGGTAGAGATGGGGTCTCGCTCTTGCTCAGGCTGGTCTCGAACTCCTGAGCTCAGGACGATCCGCCCGCCTCGACCTCCCAGAGTGCTAGGATTACAGGCGTGAGCCACCGCGCCCTGCCTTTATTTCAAATTTTTAGACCAAATAATATTTAGATTAGAAATCATGCATTTATATATAACTATTATATGTTAATTTGTTCATATGTTTTTATTATAAGGGAGATTAATAGTTAAAAACCCTTTACACCACTTCCTGGTAGTGATTTTCTGCACATTCTGAACAGTTTTTTTGCTCTTTTAGAGACAGGGTCTAGCTCTGTTGCCCAGGCTGGAGTACAGTGACATGATAATAGCTCATTGTGGCTTCGAACTCCTGAACTCAAGCGATCCTCCCTCCTCAGCCTTCGGAGTAGCTGGGACTACAGGCATGTGCCACCATGCCCTGCTGCACAGTCCTTATCACACCCAAATGTGTCTATCCAATTTTTAAAAATTGAATAATAATAATACTTCAGGTACTGTGAGATTATCTCAATTTTGAAAATGTTATACATAAATTTAAAGACTTCTTAAAATAGTACCATGAAATGACTTATATGTCTACATTTAAGTGTTATGTCTATCTCCAAGGTATTTGCACGCCTTTTAGAAATGCAATGTAATTACTCCACATTTAAGATGTGCAGATAATCTCATTCCTTTTCTAAAGCAGAGTGTCTCTACTCTTTGCCAATTGTTTGCTACCAAACCTGCTGGAATGAGTGTTGAAAGGAAAGGAACTGGGCTTAGATGGCCAGCATGAGGTTCCTCCCCAGGCAGGTTTCCAAGGGCGAGCCCAGGGACAGCCACCCCAGCTCCACGGAAGAAATAAGTTGTGAGTGTGAAGACAGAGGTGAGCAGGAAGAAGAGCTGTGGATTGACAGAGATGCTCTAAGTCTAAGCATGCCAAGGACCAAAGGAAGTGAAGAGGTGAACAAGTTAGAGTGGACTCAGACCAGGAAGCTGGGGTGAACCCCGCTGCTACTCCTGCCTTCGGCTCAGTTGCTGGGGCTCACACTGCTTCTGGCAGGCAGGGGTTGGCACAGAGGTTACATTTCAAAGGGGGAAGACAATAACATTTGGGCTGGAATTATTCATAGGATTTTTGTGATCATTTCAATTTGTTATTTTCATTGCTTATTTTCCTGTATCACTATCAACCCACTCTAGCCACTATTGCTATGTCTATTTACTTTGTCCTTATCAGTGTGTATATTTAAATGTTGGTAATCATAGTGTAAGTACATTTTTACCTAACCTATTTTAACAGTAGTACTAGAGTACAAGGGTAATACATAATCTTGGTGACATCACTGTCCTTAACATTCTGATTGTTATAGCAGAGGCATCGCTGATATTTATGAGTGTGGATATTTCCTTGTTCATCTTAACATGTGTTTTCTTTGCCATCTTTGTCCCTCCAAACTGAGTTATGTGCCTGAGGTCCTGAGTAGCTTTTGTGTATTTCTTATCTGGGTTTGTTGTTTTCATAGGGAGGAAAGTGGAAAGTTGGCCCCAATGTCTTTTTTTTATCTCATCCCCTCAGTCTGGTTGGTATCTAACGGGCATTTTCAAGGTTTCTTGCATTTGGATTATATCTACCTCCCAATTTTTAGCACTGATTCATGGTTTTTCCTCAATTTTTGTATTTTCTTTAATTTTTTTTCATGTCTGAAAAGGCAGATGTTAGAAGATTTTGTGTAAGTCATCATTGCACTCCTGTTTCAAACCTTCTGTTTTGGTAGCCTCCCTGGCTGACATTTGAGTTTCAGGTTATGAGTGGAGCCCTTTCTAACTGGTTCAAGTTCCCCTACAGGAACATCTCTTCTGTCTCTGAATTACACCTGGCTTGTTACTGGGACACAGAAATTTACAGTTGCCTTCTCTTCTCAACTTGAGAAGAATCCGTTTTTTTAAATCCCCTAGAACTTTGCTCCTTTTTTCAGAAGGAACAGCTTCTTTCTCTGACTCATTTCTTGGTTGAGTTAAGTTCAAAAACGGTTATCGAGCACCTTGTATGTGCCATCAGGAATAGCCATATGCAAATCAGTAGGACATAGCCATTGCCTTCGTGGAGACATAGATAGATAAAGAGTTACTGTTCAGCAAGCTTTAAGTAACTGACCAGTGCTTGATCAAATTCCATATATTAAGATGTTTAGAGGGAAGAGTCAGAAAATCTGGATTCATATTGTGACTTTGTCACTATTAAATGTAAACCATTAAGTCCTTTAACTATTTTCATTTTAGTTTATATGTTTGCCAGACTATTATATCAATACTTGCTTCAGAGATATCATAAAAAGGATTGAAAGAATTTATTTTTTGAGGAAACATTTTCAAATGTAAACATTTACCAGTAAAGCGATTCTTATATGATAGGCAGCCTATGTTTCTAAGTAATATGATTGCATTATTGTTTATATGTAGTCAATGCCTTCCAGCCCAAGACCACCTAGGGAACACCTGTGTTTGACAATTTGGATGTATTGCTCATTGCAGACAGGCAGAACGCACACTACAGAGAACCACGAGGTGTCTGGTGGGAGGGTGTTAGGAAGGATTTATTATAGGATTCGAGTTTGCATTAGGTGATATTGGGGAGAGTTCCAGGAAATGGGGCTTTGACGTGGATTGGGTGCTGTCAGGAAACACGGGCAATTCTGTGATTGGGTATCTTAATAAATCTTTTGTAGAAGGAGGGAAAACTAAAGGAAAGCTAAAGGTGCGCTTAATTGCTTAAGAAGCAGCAGTCACCCCCAGGAGCCAGGGTAGGAGGATGTATAGTCATTTTTGTGGTTTAGACAATGTACATGATTTTATCTGTGTTCAACCATGATTATGCAGTGGTGTCGTTTTGGTATTGATCCATCACAGAATGGCTTTGTCTGATGTTGACATTCTCTGCAATTATGTTCCACAGGACACCGAGTTCCGGCTGTGATCATCAGCTCGGCTCCTGGATGTCAAGGGCTACTTTTCTGTTTCCTGATATGAGTGCATGTATGTACAGGTACATGTACACACTTATTGAGGACTTCAGGGTCAAATTCACATTCTTTAAACCTAAATGAATTAAATTCTCCACATATTTTCACTAACAGAGATTAAATCCTTTTCATTAAAAAATCAAATCAGCTTTGTAATTTGTAGTTATTTTTGTATACTTACTTTTCTTTCATTTATTTTGCTTCAAAATTAAAGATAACTACATATGGTATAAAAAGCATGGCCAAATGTTTAAAAAAATAAGCAAAAATAATAGTTTTCTTCCAAAAGGGAGAAAAATTCAAAACTTTATTAAAGTAGAAAAAATAAATAAACAAGATTTATATAGAAGTTTTTCTGAGTTCTTGTTTTAATTATGTCTTGAACTACCCTCCCTGGCCACTGCCAAATAAAAGGAAAAGAAAAATTATATTTTGGGGGCAAAGAAGAAATAATTATTTCCAAAACATATTTATTTCAATACATAGCACTGAACGATGCTGCTTAGACATAACAAATCATCCTCATTCTTAACCATGCTTGCATTTTGCATGGAACTGTCTATGCCAAATGGTCATTTTTCTCACATTTATTATGTTAACAGGATAAATGCCAACATTTGTCAACATCTTGTAAATGATGAGTCTTAATGAGGCAAGCTACTGTTTCACTCCTCTGAGGAATTTCATAGCAGAATAAGCAAAATATCAGGTTAACACAAGTGGGAGGGAATCCCAGAGAGCAAACCTTTTCTATGAACATATATTCCTTGAGGTTTTGCTTAGAGTGGGTTCTAGGATGCAGGCCAATTTGGCCGAAACCTTTATACAACATTTTAATTATATTTTTAACAAATCCTGCAAAATGAGGTTCACATGTTGATTCAGCCAAAAAGAAAAAAAAGAAAGAAGCAGTATCTACAAGCTGAACAGAATGCAAGAGAGAGGGAGTGATTTAGAGGTGTTGCCAAAAGCCAGTGAATGCAAGCGTTTTTTATAATCCCAGACCTTGTTCCACTCACACTGGGGTAGGTATAAAGAGTCGTGGAGGAGATACTCTTGCTCAAGAACAAATGAATCAATAAGTTTTTATTTAACACATGTGTGCTAGACCCTAAAGTAACAAATGTAAGCATTTGGAAAAACAGTGTTTAAAACATGAGGATGTAAGGCAAAACAAATGTGAAATAGGATAATGCCCAGGCTTGCCAATGTGCTTTGTGACAAATCTGGAAATTACTGCAGAATTGTGCTTAATGCCACTGGTTTGGGAGTTAGAAGTTTTAAGTCTCTGTGTTTAAATCCAAACTCCAGTAATTGTAAATTAAATACGCATGAAAAATTCATTTTATTTCCCTTAGTCTCAGTCTCTTTATCTGTAGAATGGAGATACTCATACTACTGTATAAGCTTGTTGCAATAATTAAATGTGATAGCATGCACAGAATGATGCTCAATATTAATAGAAAGCAATTGTTGCCATTATTGCATCTGCTGATGAGATTGAAAATTGCTAATCTCTGGTATTAAAAGCAAATAGTGAATAACAGGCTACCAATAGTTCTGTAAAATAACATGCACCTTATTGTATGTAGTTGTGTGTGTGTGTGTGTGTGTGTGTGTGTGCATGTCTGGGGCAAGATGTTCCTGTGAGAGACCCAGAACCCAGAAAGTAATGAGCAAAGATACCCTTATTGAGCACTCCCTCCTAGAAGTATATTATATCTCCTAGTCAATATTCCTAACATTATGGTAAAGAAGATTTGGCAGTGGGACTGGCAATGCTGACAAAATCTTTACTGCCACTACGATTCTATTACAGCAGAGATGGCTGCTGCAGCTCCAGGCATTTCGTCCATATTCCAGGCAAGAAGCAGCAACATGGCAACTGCATCAGGAAAACAAAACTTTCATGGAAATCGTAACTATATATCATGTAGCCACCACTGATTTTTGTTTGTTATTTCATTTTGTTTTAAGTTGGATATTTCACAACCACAAACAAAATCAGGGCTCTATTAGGAAGGAAATGAGAAGACTGAATATCTGGAAGACAATTAGCCCAACTGACCTATGTGTGCTGGGCAGGAGTGGGGAGGAAGCCTTCAGTGGAAGGAAGGACAGAGGCACCTGCATATGTGTGTCCCAGAAGCAAGAGGGAAAATGACATTTTCAAGTGTCATTATGGCTGGCATTTTTTTTTTTTAAGAGAGAAGTGTGTTGAAAATCAATGATTCTAAGGCTTTGTATTTTTATCCTAAGAGTTATGGGGAGCCACAAGAATAGAGAGATTCGTGCTTTAGAAATAACACTCCGCCTGCAATGTGAAAGCAATGGATGGAGGTGAACAGCGGAGTATGCAGCAGTCCATTCACTGGGGCGAGTGGAGGAACAAGTTAAAGGAGATTATGGTGAGTTAAGTTTTGGGCATATGGAATGTGAAAGAGTTTTTAATTTATCTAAGTGGAGATATCCAAAAATGAGTTTGGATAGATAGGTCTAAAAGCCAAGAGAAAGATGTGGACTGTAGACAAAGATTTGGCAATATTCAGCATAGTGGTAGCTAAAGTCATGAGCGGAGGTGAGATTGGGCAGGAAGAGAATGAAAAATTCCACAGAATAAGTGGGACAAAGGTGGTAAGAGGAGTTATGGGGAGTGCCAGAAACACTAGGATCTCTGGAAGAAAAAGGGAAGAAAAGTCCTTTAGGAAGCTACAAACATTAGATAAGGGAGGCAATGAAAATAGCCAGAGGGGTAAAGTGTCATGGCAGACAAGAGAAGTGGCCAGGTGGGGCAACATTACCAAAGTTTGAGAACTAATACTACTAATATTCTGTAATACTTACCATATGCCAGGCTTTGTTCTAAGCCAGGCTTCAGCAAACTTTTCCGTGAATGGCCAGATAGCAAGTATATTAGCTTTGTAGGCAGCATGATCCCTGTCACAGCCACTCGCCTCGGCCCTTATAGTGCAGAAGCAGCCACTGGCAACACAGGAGTGAGCATGACTCTCTCCCAGTAAAACTTTATTTACAAAAACAGGCAACAGGCTGGCCAAAGTGTGCTGAGCCCTGCTATCAGTACATGACACTCATTAACTCTGTCATTGGTCACCTTCAGAACAAACATTTAAGGTAGTTTTATGCCCATTTTGTAGATCAGGACATGAGACCTAGAGAGTTTTAGTAACCCTCTCACCATGACAGAGCTAGCGCATGTTATGGGCAGAGTGCAGATCCAAGTAGCTGGCTCCATAGTTGCTGCTCTTAGGTTGTGGCTGTTTCCTTCAGCCAGGAAGGTCTTTAGTGACCCGGGTAAGAGCAGAACCGAGGCAGTGGGAGAAGGCAGGTGTGGCAATGGGCGGAGGTGCAGGTGGGAAGTGAGAAAGAAGAAACATAGGTGTAGGCAAATCCTCTTAAGTGTTCAGCTGTGAAGAAGAAAGATATAGGCCAAGGGGAAAGAAGGATTAAAACAAGACCTTTCAGGAGAGATGAGCCAGTTCGCATAGGTTTAAATGATAATGGGAATAAGAACAGAGAAAGGACAATATAAAGAGGTTTCTGGGGAGACAGCAAGAAAGGGATTCAGAGATTTGGTACTTTGAAAGCAGTGGAAACACCCATCTGAGGACAGGAGGGACAAAGGAATGATCCTTGTGAGTACAAATAATTGTGTATAGAATGTGAATGGAAATATAGAAAAATTTTGTATAAAACCTTCTACTTTTCTCCATAAATAAAAAGACCATCTTCTCAGATGTTTGAAAATTGTGGAGGAGATTTGAATTACTTGTGTTGCAGAAAAACACTTACAGTTAAAATGAATCAATATATTGAACTATTGAGTGTTTATGGTGCCAGATACCCAATAAAGCTTTTTACAGGCATTATTTTGTCCCAAACTTAGATCATGTCTGGGAGGTAGACATTATTACATCGGGTTTGGGAAGAGGGAGACTGAAGCTTAACTAGACCAAGAAACTCGCCAATTAGTGAGAGATGAATCTAAAATCTAAAACTTAAGTTTTTTTTTTTTTTGAAGCTAGTACTTTTACCCATTATTCTATAATGCCCTCTACAATAGAACGTAAGGAAGAGCTGACCAGGGGAAGATGGAAAGGTTGGAGACCATGAAGTTAGAACAGCAAAGTCTGCTAAATGCGTAGTCACCCTAAGGCAGTGCATGACTAATTACACGAAGGATAGTGAAGACATCAACTGCTGAAAAGATGTAAGATGTAAGAAATCATTCCCTGTATCCAGTCAGTCACCAAATTCTATCTGTTTTCCTTCAGAATGGCTTTAATATATACAACAGAAAAAGCATATTGAGGTATCTCTGTTACGCTCTTTGGAGAGTAGACTCTAGCACAGAAGCCAAAGACTTCAGCAAAAGAAAACAATGGGGTAGGAAACATACCTATAGGGCAGGTACACACATATAGGGTAGGAAACATAAAAATCAGCACTCGAGGTGATCAAACAGAGTTAATGAGAAGTGCACTCGGAAAAATGGAGCCATAGTCAGGAAAACAAGGCACACCACACGTTTATTCACTTGGCCATTTGGATAAAATCACTGAGTAGCCACGTTACTCAAGACATTGAACCATAGGGAGAGCATAGTGATGTGAAATTGGAGGGACGTTCACTCCAGGAACCTACACTATTGGAGAGGAGAAAACTACATGCCACATTGCAAAAACAAGAGAGGATGGAACTGATCAAGATGTTCCTCTAGAAAATATATTGAATGGCCATAGTGAGCCATCTACATATTTCCAACTTTGCAAACTTTACACACACACGCACACATGCGTGCACACACACACACACACACACTCCGAACAGTTGGTTTGTATCCCATGAGGAAGAAAAGGACTGTCTTGTTCAATTTTATATACCTGGACTAAAAGGAGTCTTACTTCTTGGAATTAATTCCTCAATTTTGATTCCTCATAGAATTACTCACCTTGATCACTATGCTGAATGAATTTTAGCTATTTCCAAAAACTGCTTCTGTCCTCAAAAGATGCCGATTGTCCTATATGAGACTAACCAAAGGAATGTGCTTCATGTTCTGACATTGAGTATCTGGCATCCAATTTTGAAAGCATCCAACATTCTCTGAAGCAAAATTTTTTGGAAAAGATAAAACTTAATGGATGTCCAGGTTCTAGTATTTTTATTTCTGAGCTGGTCACATAACTTTATATTATTTTCACAGCACAGACCACAACTGTGGTAGTAATACTGTTACATGTCCTTTCTCGAAAGGCTTGCACACACCACACATCACCACAGTAGGAACAGGAGGATTGCTGGGAGGAGCTCCCTACATAGAAAAGGAAGAAGAAGGACAGAGACAAGGAGAATGGTGTGGGCTGTGAAGATGAGCTGGCAGCAAAAGCCTCTCAGCAACAGAACAGGAGGAAAAGCAGCTCTCCTTGAGAAATGTCCCATTAGCTTTCAACTTTTCTTTCAAGTTTTCTGCTTTGCAGCTGGGCCCTGAAGAGGTCTTTCCAGGTTATCAGTGGGTGTGTGCATCTCCTCCCAGCACACCTCTAAGTCACTCCAAGGACATGCACGCTCCAGGCAAAGAATCAGGCAGTATTTAATCACAACACATACTGAGTATAGGTGCAATTTCTGAACTACTTTCTTGATATATTTTCCATGAAGGAGAGAAAGGTTTAAGCTCCAGAATTTAACAGGAGTCACCTCGAATCCAATTGTGAAGTTGGAAAACTGGAAAATGCAAAAGTACAAAGAATTAAATAAACACCATATAATAAAGAAGGTAAGCATTCCCCATGACAATACATCTGCCATTTTGGCAGAATCGGGTACTAAAAAGGTGCATATCCAGAAATTCCACAATTTCAAGAGGAACATTCTAAGAAATTGAAAGCAATATCAATAATCAATAGTCTCTCAGATATGCATGTCTTCCTATTCAGTGTTCATAGAAAATTGTGGAGAAAAAAACATGCTTTGTGGAAATCGGAATGTCGTTATACACATTCAATGTAGCATGGTCTTATAGTTATAGTCTTGATTTTAGAGTTAGAAGTAAACTCTTTTCTTGGCTCTGACGTTTAATTAACAATTCTTTGTCCTTAGCTGAATTACCTAATTCTTCTGTCTTAGTTTCCTCAGCTACATCAACAATAGTAATAACCACCTGATAGATTTATGAAAAAGATTAAGAAAATGTGTATAAAACACTTAGCAAAGCACCTAGAACAGAGTAAGCACCCAGTAATTGTAGTTATATAGCTTTAGCAATTTTGACTATTGTGGTACAGGCTTCCTCAGACAAGCTACTTAAGTATTTTGCCTAATTAGGTTTCTTTTGAATAGTATAAACTATTGTCCCTAGAGAGCGAAATCAGCCCCTAGTATTTGGACCACCCTCAGGAGCAAGGCCTGGCTTCCTACGGAATCAGAAGAGGGAGACAGTACTCTTAGTTGAAGACTAGAAAACACCCACTGCATCTACAAATCTGGAAATTGCTGTTGTTTGGACTGTAGCCCACTACATACCAACAAGGAAAGGAGTTTCTTCTTCACCACTGATCAAAACTCCTTCAGGAAGGAGAGTCTCTCGTTAGCCAATAGGAAAGTGAGAAAATAATATTATTATTAATAATAATAATGATTGGCTTTACTATGTGTCAGGCACTGTTCGCAGTGCTTGACTATATATATATATATTTCCTCATTTAATCCTCAGAACAATCGCATGAGGTGGATACTATTATTATCGTCATTTTAGAGGTGGGGAAAGGAGGATAAAAAAAAATAACTTGCTCAGGGTGACAGAGTTAGTAAATGGTAGCACCAGCTTAGATAATAAGATGAACCGGCTCCAGGTCCCCATGCTCTTAACCCCCAAGCTATGGACCTAAAATGCAAGAACTCTGAGTGGAAGCTGCAGTCACAAACCCTGTGCCAGAAGCCACTAATCTCTCTGTCAGAATGAAAAGAATGGTTAAATCTGGAATCTAAATGGTAGGTTATATTGAGCCTAACAAGTGTTTGAGTGAAGTCACTTTTAAGTATTACATATTCAGCTTCTTAGTGCAACATGCAAATAAATGCTATACAGTTTAAGGTCGAGCCTTAACGATAACAAAAAAAATCTTATTCCGATAATGTTCTCTGGAAGACAATAGTCTCTGTCCATTTCTTTATATATATAAAAATAATAATCAGTTTACAAAGCTGAGTATGTACAAGTTACATCTATAGTTTATTTTTTAAGTAATCACTTTAAGTAGGCTCTTGCAAACCACTTAGCCAAGGGACGGTACTAACACACTAATGTTATTGATAACATGCTCATATATTCTTGGCTGATTTCTTGTGTTGCTCTGTGCCCCTCAGCTGCTGCTATGAGCATGCAATTTTCATCGACTTCATAGAATTGCAAGCAAGTCGGCTTCATGGAAGTAGAGAGGGAAAAGGCTAGAAACAGATCCTTGGCTGACAAAAGAAGGAAAATAATGCTGAAACTGGGAGAAATAATAACAGTCCTATTTATATGAAGCTTCTGGAAAAATGGAAGCAAAGCCATCTTAAGATGGGTCAAGGCTACTGCCTTGCAGAGAATGGCATGCAGTATTATCTGAAATAATCTGAAGTGAATGCATTTGTTTCTTTTCATCGGTCCCTGCCAAGTTATGTAGGATTAAAGGGTCTGGAAGCACAAGGAAGTTACTGAGATGCAAACTGAATAGCACCAGGAAGAGAAGACTGCACAATTCCAGAGGTTAGGATGTGGGTTCCTTGGCCAGAGGCAGCCTGTTTCCCAGTTGTATATGCTTACAAACGAAATGATGGGTTTCCATCAGTCACTATGTGGAACCCTGACAACGTGTACATAAGGGGCTTTTTTTTAAAAGAAATGAGATTATTTGTGAAGATGAAACATTTACAAAATCATGTTTAATAATGTAACATGAAGCAAAGAATCAAATAAATGCGTGTGCAGGTTCCCATACCATCTTTCTGGATGTTTTTATTTTTTTATTTTTTTTTTGGTCTGTGTGAGGAAAATCCAACACTGGCACCCTGATGCTTTGATGTTTAGGAGTGAGAAAGAAGGGGCTGCAGCTAAGATTGGAGGAAAGGGAGCTATTTAAAGCCAGGAACATGCTGAGCATGCACTAGACTGAATGGTATTATTTAGATCAAATAAAGAGTGAACAGAATTAGTGGTCCATACCCTTTCCTCTCAAGGTATTAGTGATTTTTAATTGATTCATCAGAATGATAGCCTTTCTTCATATTTGTCATGAATATAGCCCGATTTTTAGTTTGTCCCCAAAATTTGTTTATGAAAAAGGTTTTGGCATAAAGAAATAGTTCATTTTTCATCAAATAGAATAATTACTCTCTTTATGATTTCTGTTAGAACTTTTAGGCTTGGAACCTCCTTGCTCATCCTCAAATTACTTAAATCGTCACATATTTTCTTGGTCAGTTTCAGTGTTAGTGATATTGGTGGTGGTGGAGCATTCATTTTTTTACACACAAGTCTTTAATTAATCTGAAATTCTGTCTTTAATTATAGCTATTTAAAACTAACATATTTAGATCACATTTTAAAAATGTGTTTGTTGAATTCAGTTATGAAGGGTGTTGATCCAGGTTTAACCACCTTCGATCTAGGTGGTGTGTTTTTATTTTTTTTTAACACAATCTGCATCTTAAAGTGTTTTTCCTAAGAGAGACTTTAACCTTTTCAGACATTCTTTAAGAAAACCAATCTATTTTAAATCCCAGAGAAATATCACAGAGCACTTAAAGATGATGTTTATTATGTGATATGTTATCACCAATATTTTCCACGTGTAAGCTGTGGTTAAAAAAACGTTCCTGCTAAATGTTGGTCATATTGGTGCTTTTTATGTGTGAGCTACTCTCTATTCTCTTAATAACATAAATTCTTAACTCTTATCTGCCAAATCACTTGACATATTGCTTGCATTTCGGCTAACCACTAAAACAATAGCTCTTGAAATATACACAGTCTAGTATGTAAATAACAAACTCCCATATCCCCCTACCCCATGTCTTCCTACCCCCATATCCAATATTACACATGGAAGTAAGCCCAGACTTTGCCTTCGAATAGAATTGAATGAACACACACACAAAAATGATGGCAGAGAGTTAAAGCAACTTTAGATCTCCAATGTTTTAAAAGTAAAAGTCATTGGAAATCAAGAAAGAGGTTAGGGCAAAAACCTGCCCAAAAGGTACAACGAGCACTATTTAGGTGATGGGCATGCTTATAGCCTTGACTTAATCATTGTAAAAGCTATCCATGTAACACAAACATCTGTATCCCCTTAATATTTTGAAATTCCAAAAAAAGTAAGGACCCGAAAACTGTTTCTCACATTTAACTACCCCTTTCTGCATAGGAGAGGAAATTGATGTTTTATTAAATACAGACAGAAAATCATCATCACTGTCTCAGTAGGCCTAAAATATTCATTCTGAGAGTATGGTTCACTCCACTTTCACATGAAGTCTTTAATAAATATTGAGTGTAACTCTTCTGTTGAAAGAAGAAAACTGGGCCCACATTGCCTGTAATTACACCTTAGAATGTCATAATATGTCCAGAAAAAGGGCTTAATTTCATATGAATAAAAATTAGTTAAATGGGAATAACTTAGTACTATTAGTCATTTAATCCAGAGAGGAATTGAGAGTCTATATACAGAAATCTCACATATAGCACTCATGAGTTATTGTAAGTGTTTATTCTTCATATCTTCTTCATAGACTTTTTCCTTCCCTGAAAGGTACTCAGTGATACCCAGAAGGATTTCACAGATATGGGCTAAAGTACAAATACATTGGCATATTTGTAGAGTGGTCTCCCCATGTGAATGGACTGTGGTTATGATTCAGAGACGCCCCTACCTCCACCCCAGAGGAGGATGAAGATGTGGATAAAAAAGTACTCTGCAGATACGTCACTAGAATGCAGTGGTCTGGGAGAGCCCCAGACTGCTTCACTCTGCAACGTTCTTTGGTTAAGTGCTGCTTTTTTTTTTTTTTTTTTAAGAAATCTTCTGAAAAGGGGAATGTATTTGACAGAATCTAAAAAAATCACTGTATACTCAGTCCCCCATGATATAGGACTTTTGGAAAAGGTGCATGCAAAGATCCTGATTGTACACAGGTGTTGGAAGTGGTCACTTCATTTAGCTCATACTCTGAATTATGGCCCAATAAATATGCATACCATATATAATATATAGAGTTCATACATATACATGGTGTGTGCATATATATATATATATATATATTTTTTTTTTTTTTTTCTGAGACCACTAGGCTTAACTCTTTCTAAAGACACAGGACAGTTTTTCCCTACTTATAGTAGTTTCTTTGAATAGTTGAGATCTGAAAGACACATATGGCAACACCACACAAAGTGCCATTTGAGTACAGAAAATGGAATAATTTTCTAACCTGCCGTAGAGACAAACCCAGATTTGCCTGCCAAACATCACATAAAAGCAAAGGAGTTTCAGGGGATGGGTTGTCATCAAGTAGGGCTAAGTGTCTTGCTTTATTCACTTGGAAAGTTCCAGAGAGTTTTCTGGATCAGTGAAGACAAGTAAAGATTGGTTTACCAGCATGTTCTTGAAGATCCCCAGATGATTTTGGAGGGCTTATGTTGACCTGAACTCTAACATGCTCTGGAATAAAAAGTGCAAAACATTTGTTTCCAATAAGTTTTCAAAAGGCAATACTCATCCAAGCAGAGATAAATAAGTGCAGAGCCTTTTAGTGATGCTGGCTGCATACAGGAGAATATGTATGAAGAGGAAGCTGTACTGGATCATTTATGACAAAGAATTAAGTATTAAAGGGGTAGGAGGAAGCTTGTTCCAGATGGACACTGGCATAAACAATGCAATAGGAATGGGAAATCAAAAGACACACTTAAGCAGAAGTAACCCTATTCTCAGGGATGGGCACAGGGAGAGTGGTAGGCGTGAGCCTGACACTGTGGGTTAAGACAGGCTGGTGTTCAAGTCCACAGGCTTTAGTTAGTAAGTACTCACTCTACCACTTATTAGCTATGTCACCTTGGGAGAGTAATTTGGCCTCTGTAGGACTCAGTTTACCCATTTGTAAATCAAAATAGTACTTATTTCATAAATCTGTTTTAAGGATTAAATGTAATAATATATATAAAGCCCTTAGCATAATTCTTGCCACATAAGTATCCCCAAATAAAGCCAGTTATTAAATGTTTTCCAATTAGAAGGAGAGGTTAACATTTAATATGTCCCTGCCATCTATCTTGATTTCCTAACTCTAAAACTTTCCTCATGTTGTTCCCTGTATCTTGAGAATTTAGTTGGATATTATATGCAAAGTATTAATATAATTAGCACAATACATGGAACATAGAAAGGACTCAGTTATTATTGAGTGATATTATCATTTCTCCCCTTCTAAGTCAGGACCTTAGATCCATTTCTTGTGTTAGTTTCTGAGCGAAAAAAAAAAAAAAAACAACAAGAGAAAGCAAAACACTCTAACATGTTCTCTTTAAAAACCAAACTGTTGAAAAGATTCCCCACTCTACCAAAAATGACCTTCAACTGGGACCTAAAGGATGAGTAGAAATTAGCCAGGAGAAAATAAGAGGAGGAACTGCTAATGTCCAATGTCAAGGTGCACAAGTAAGGTGTGCTAGATGGATTCAAAAGAGGGCTGTACAACAGAGTGCAACTGAAGAGGTCATGAGGAATGATTCCGGAGCCAAAGTCATGGGAGTCTAGCATCCCAAATTCATTCCATTACCCTTCGCTCTCAGCACTACCTTCGAAGGAGGTCTAGAACCTAAACAATTCATCCACATCTACTATATCCCTGGTCCAAGCCAACCTCACCCCCTTCTTGGATTTTTCCATAACTTCTTCTCTGGAATTCCTACTTTCACCATCACCCCCTGCAGAAGCTAGAGTGATTGTTCCAAAACCCAAGTCAGTTCATTCCACTCCTCCTCTCAGTGGAGAGTTTTCACTGTAAGAATAGAAACAACCGTGTCCTCCTTTTTCTCTTGTTAATTAAGCTTTTCATTTTGAAATCATTGCAGATTCACACAAATTGTAAGAATAATATAGAGAGATTCCCACCATTCTTTATTCAGCTGTTTCCCATGGTAACATATTGCAAAACTACAGTACGATGACACGATTGGGATGTCAACATTGACACAGTGCCTTTCCCACACCAGGAGAATCCGCCGTGCTGTTCATTTATAGCCACATCCAGCCGTGTCCCCCAACTTCCCTTCTCCAACCCCCATCAATCACAAATTTCTTTTCCATTTTTATAAGTTTGTCATTTCAAGAATTATATATAGATGGAATCACGCAGTATGTAACGACCATTTGGGATTTTTTCCCACTTAGTATAATTCCCTGGAGATGCCTCCAAGATGTTATGTGTATCAGTAGTTCATTCACATTTTTATTGGTATTGATGTACCACGGTTTATTTATAATTCACCCGTTGAAGGACATCTGGGCTGTTTCCAGTTTGGGGCTATTATAAATAAAGCCACTATGAATATCTGTGCAGAGATTTTTGTGTGAACATAAGCTTTCATTTTTCTGGGATAAATACACAAGAGTGCAATTGCTGGGTAGTATGGTAGTTATATGCTTATTTTTGGGAGAAACTTTCCAAATTGTGTTCCAGAGAGGCTGGACCATTTTGCATTGCCACCAGCAATATGTATATGATCCAATTTCTCTTCATTCTCACTAGATTTGGTGTTGTTGGTGTTGTCACTGTTTTTTCAAAAAAAATTTTAATCATTCTGATACGTGTGTAGGGGTATCTCATTACAGTTTTAACTTGCATTTCTCTAATGGCTAATGATGTGGAGCATCTTGTCATGTGTTTTCCATCTGTGTATCCTCTTCTGTGAAATGTCTTTTCATGTATTTTGTCTGATACCTAACTGGATTTTTTTATTGTTGAATTTTGAAGTTCTTTATATATTCTATAATAGATACCAGTTTTTTGGTCAGATATGCGGTTTGCAAATATTGCCTCCAAGTCTATAACGTGTCTTTTCCCCCTCTCCACACAGATTTTCCCAGAGCAAAGATTTTTAATTTGAATGGCGTTCGATTGATCAATATTTTCTATCATGAGTCAGCTTTTGGTGTCAAGTCTAGTTATTCTTTCCTAGCAAAGATTTTCTTCTATGATTTTTTTTGTTTCATAGATTTATGTTTTACATTTAAGTCTATAGTCCCTTTTGATTCTGTTTTTGTATAAGGTGTGAGATTTAGGTAGAGATTCATTTTTTGGATACTGGATATCCAAGTCTCCAGGACAATTTATTTAAAAGGCTATCTGTATTAGTCTCTGCAGGCTGCTATGACAAAATACTATACATAGGATGGCTGGCTTAAACGACAGATATTTATTTCTCACAGTTCTAGAGGCTAAGAAGTTCAAGATGAAGGGCTGGCAGTCAGTTCCTGGTAAGAGCTTTCTTCCTGGCTTGAAGACAGTCACCTTTTCACTGTATCCTCAAATGGTAGAGATAGAGCAATCTTTCTCTCCCTCTTTTATGAAGCCACTACACTTATCGTGAGAGCTCCACCCTCATGACCTCATCTAACCCTAATTGCCTCCCAAAGGCCCTGTCTCCAAATATAGTCATATTAGGGGTTAGGATTTTAACATATAAATTTTTCGATGGGGGGGAGACATAATTAAGTCTATAGCAGCATGCTAAACCTGTTGAATTGTTTTCGCACCTTCATCAAAAATCAGTTGGCCATTGCTTGTAGGACCATGTCTGGGTTGTCTGTTTCATTAATCTATATGTCTGTCCTTGTGATAATACCACACTGCTTTGGCTACTGTAGCTATATGGTAGTTTTTATTATCTGTAGAGTGATTCTTTCCACTTTAACCACTTTTTTTTTTTTTGAGGGGGTGTTTGTATTTTTTGTTTCTTTCTTTTCTTTTTTTTTTTTTTTTTTTTTTTTTTGTGTGTTTTTTTTTTTTTTTTTTTTTTTTTTTTTTTTTTTTTTTTTTTTTTCATTCCAGGGTATTGTGAGGGTACAAACATTACAGTTATACTTTATGTCTTTGCCTCACCCAAGTGAGGGTTAAAGGCATGCCCTTCCCCGCACCGCCCCCCCTCCCCCCGCTTAGTGCTCCCTGTGTCCTTTCACTTTAACCTTTTTTTTCCAGATTGTTTTGGTTATTTTAGAATTTGTACCCTTCCATATAAATTTTAGAATTAGTTTGTCTATTTGTGCAAAAACCTTGCTGGTATTTTGATAGGAATTGCATTAAACTGATAGATAAATTTGGGGAGAATTGACATCTATACTATTTAAATCTTTCAATTCATGAACACTGTGTGTCTTTTCATTTATTTTTGAATTTTTTATTCCTTTTTCAATGTTTTCTGATTTTCAGTATACATGTTCTATGCATGTTTTAAGTCTATACCTCAGCATTTAATTTTTTTGCAGTGTATGTAAATGAGATTATGTTTTTAATTTTCCTTTCTACATATTCATTGTTAGTATATGGAAGTGTGTTTAAATTATCTGTACTAATCTTCCATCCTGAGACCTTGCTGAACTCACTGAATAGCTCTAGAAGGGTTTTAGTTTGTTTTTTCTTAGTTTTTTAAAATATAAGTTCCTTAACTATTTCCTTTGTATGTATTGAGCTCCACATCAGATGTTGCTATAGTTTTTGCTTCCACCATCGAATATTCATATGACTTATAAAACTCATAAGTAGGATAATCTATTATATTTACTTCTATTTTTACTCATTCTGATGTTCTTTCCTTTCTGAAATTCCAAGCCATCCTGTTATTTCCTTTCTGTGTAGAGAACTTTCTTTAGATATTCTTTAAGAGTAGGCTTGCTAGAAAAAAATTCTCTTAGTTTTCGTTTGTCAAAAAATGTCTTTAATTTTTTTTTATTACTGAAGGATATTTTCATGGGAAATAGAATTCACTGTTGAAAATTCTTTTCTTTAGTAGCCAACAAATATTTTGCCACCTTCTTCTGAAAACCATGACTTCAGATAAAAAATCTGCTCTCATGTGAATTGGGGTTCTCCTGCAAGTTTCTCTTTGGCTGCTTTCAAGATTATTTTTCTTTGTTTTTAGTTTTCAGAAGTTTAATTATGATGGTCTTGGTTTGAATTTCTTTAGATCTATCCTCTTTGGGGTTCATTCAGCTTTTTGAATCTGATGTATGCCTCTTGTCAAATTTGGGAAGTTTTCAGACATTATTTCTTTGAATACTTCTTCAGTCCCAACCTCCTCCTCTTCTTCAAACCTGTGATAAAAATTTTAGCTCTTTTGTTAATATCTCAAAAATCCCTAAGTCTCAGTTCATTTTTCTTTTTAACCTGTTTTCACTTTGGTGCTCAGATTGGATAAATTCTATTACTTTTCTCAAGTTCACTGATTCTACCTTTTGCTATCTCCACTCTGTTATTGAACCCATCCTGTGAAGTTCTTTTCTTACTATTTTTGTTGTGCTTTTTAATTTTGATCGTCACATTTTTCAGTACTGTATTTTCCATTTGCCTCTTTTTTATAACTTTTATGTTTTTGCTGAAGTTTAAACATTTTTTAGTATATTTCAGGAGAATCTGTTATTGCTCATTGAACCATCTTTGTGAAGGCTGCTTTAAAATCTTTGTCAGATAATTCCAACATCTAATTCATCTCAGCACTGACCTCTGCTGATTCTCCGTTTCTTGGTGATTTTCCTGTTGTTGGAATGAGTGGCTTTTGATTGTAACCTGGACATTTTGTATATTACATTAGAGTCTCTGGCTCCTATCTAATGTGCTTATCTTAGCAGGCATCCCCGCTCTTTAGGTGCAGCATGAGAAGCTGGTGAGCCTGGATATTCAGCTTCCTGCTGGGCCTTGCCAGCAGCACCCAGGAACAAATGAAGCATTGACTCAACAATAGTCTCATTGCAAAGCAGTGGGGTGGAAGTTCAGCTCTCTCTGGCCCTTTAGACACCTTTCTTTTGAATTTGGGACACGGTGTCACACCACTTCTTTGTCTCTGAGTGGGAGGTGTGAGATCAGCTCCCCTCTGAGCCCCAATTCTTCCAGCGGGGGGAAGCAAAAGGCTGGCTCACATCGCTTTGTTACTGCATGGTGTGGGCAGAAGCTTGGCCCTTCACTGGCCTCCACTGACGCCAGGTGTGAGGAGAGAGACAAGTGGAGGGAAAGCAGCCCCACTGCTCACCACCTCATTCTGCCTCATTAATGGTCAGCAGTGGAGGCTCCTCTCCCCAGCTGAGCTCCACTGACACTGGGGTGGGGAAGCGAAGTGCTGTCCAACACTGCCTCTAACCACCTTCTTAAATCTTCTTGGTGCTGGGTGGGAATGGGTGCTTAGGTCGATGCTAGAACCCACTGGCAGTATCCTGGCAGGAGAATCTGAGCATACTCAGTTCTGCAGAGTCAGGGATAGAAGATCAACTCCCTTCCTGGCACCACCAACATTCCCAGAGGAGGGGATGGGCACTTACTGCCTACTTCTGAGGTATGTGTGGAAAGGTATAGTTTTCACTGACATTTAGCTGAGTGGGATAGGGGTGCATATTGCCAAAATGGTTTTCTGTTGATAGGTCACTTTTTCTCAGTCTTTTGTCTAGGAAGAATAAGTTTTGCTTGGAGTTTTTGTTTGGTTGGTTACAGTTTTTTTATTTGTTTTTGTAGGTACCCATTAGCAATTCTGAGTGCAGGCTACTGCACCATCCTGTCCAGGATATATGGAAACATAGCAGAAATCCAGAGACCTAACTGTGAGCTGTTTTATTCCTCAAGGCCTGAAGTCTTAGATAGTCCACCTTCTTACTTCTCCCTTTTGGAGTCTTCCTATGCATGTTTGCTGTCTTATGTCTAAGATTTCTAGTTGTAAGAGCCAGGACCTGGGAATATGGGCTACTCCATCTTGTTGGAGTGAGAAACCCTGACCACTGTCCTTTTAACAAAATGATTTGGCCCCTCCCACCTCTCCAGTCTCACCCCCTGCTCTGCTTTCTTTCACTCATTTTCCTCCAGGCACAGTGGTCTCCTTACTACTTTTCAAACATGCCAAGAATTCTCTCACCTCAGGGACTTTTCAGTTGCTACTTCCTCTGATGGCGGCAATCTTCCTGTACATATCCATGGGGACAATCCTTCATGTCCTTCTGATCTCTGCTGAAATGACTCTTTCTATGTAAGGTCCTCCATTAGGATCCTTGTAATAGCAACACTGGCCCCAGCATTTGGGGTCCCTATTCTCCTACTTTATTTGGATCCATTGTAATCATCACCATTTGGCATTTGTCTTTGCTTGTTTATTGTGTGTCTCCTATACTAGGGTAAGGGCAAGCAGTTTTGTTTCATCCATAATATTAGTTCAATGAATGAATAAATAAAATATAAATTATATTTCCCATTTTCAAATTAAGAAACAGAAGTGTAGAGAGATTAATTGACTTCCATAAGATTAATTTCTTAGAAAAACAACAGTGCTCTGCACCTGTGGAGAATGGGACGTTTTTCTTATTCCTGGTGTATGGATATTAGTCCATCGATGGACAATTGCAAGTTGCCTACTTGTAAAATGCTGCTCTGACAGCTGTGCTGTGTTTGCAAGTCTGGGACGCTCAGCACCAGTGCATTCCGCAGACAGTGAAAGCCCATCTAGCCTTCCACCTATAGTGGCTGTCTTGGATTGCTGCTAGAAAACATTTTGCCTGGGAAAATTCACACCGTTTCTCAGGCACATGTTTGATTGTTCAGTGTCAACACTCAAGGTCCTGAGTGCTACATAATCTTCATTACTTTATAATTATATTTCAGTTTCAAAAGTGTTCCTCCTATTTGTTTTCTGGGAATCTTTTTTGAAACTTGTCAAGTAATTAGTTGATCAGCTTACCTTCCAGCATCAAGTGGTATTTTATCTTAATCTAAGATGTCTTTAATAACAAGGTATCAGTGATGTGATAATTCAATTCAGAATCCTCTAGAGACTTCCTTACATTTTATTTGTCATACACAAGCAGAGATCTACTCAAGTGGAGTGTGAATCTCTATGTTCATTTATATTAATATTTAGCACTATTAATAAACTATTAATTAAGGATATAACAAGTACTTCTAAATATAATACATACAATATCTAAAAATAAAATATGCAATATTTGTTAATTATAATAGTACAATCACTCGGGATGTATATTTCATGATAAATTTAATTTAAAAGTACAGCAATCAATTCATTTTAGGTATCAGGTAATAACCACATCTCTACACCTTTTTATTTCAACTTTATATTTATATATTTATTTTCCTCTTTCCTTCTTTCTTTTTGAACACCATAAACTCTTCAAGATACATTGTTGTATCATTTTAGTATGTAATGAATTACATTGCTTTTAGTATATAATCTGCTTCCAATATTTTGTAGTACGTGGGATAAAAGTTAGCCGTACCAAACAATCTGATATCTTTACAGAAACCCTCGTAAGACCTTCTAGATTATAAAGATGAAATGAACTCTCTCTCTCACATCTTGCATTGGCAGGTGGAGTACAAAGAATGAAAACTATCTGATAAACCTACCTCCTTTATTTTAGGGGGCCTATTCAGCCTTGTAATATATACTAAACTACAATGATTATTTAGTTTGTTTGTTGCATCAAGGGTGTTCAAGATAGTCTCTTAGTTTTCTGGATCTTTTAGTAAGAGGGGTGTAGGATGGATGTTTGAAGAGGTATCAGACATTTGGTTATAATTCCCACCATTACAGAAATGCAGGATTTGAAAAATTATTGCTAACATTAGGTCTACTTCTTTAGACTGCTAAGCAACCGAGACTTTCAAGAAATTGTATACAGCACAAGGAAAAGAACCACACTCAGAGACACAAAAGCCTCAGCACACAGACTGTAAAGCTAGAATGTCTGGGTGCAGCTCCTGGCATCTTCACTTCTTATATCTGGGACCTTAGACAATGCTATAGCCTGAATGTTCGTATCACCCAAAATTCGTATGTTAAAAACCTAATTACAGATGTGATGGTCATAGGGGCAGAGCATTCATGAATGGATTAGTGGCTTTATGAAAGAGAACCCAGAGAACTGCCTCACCCCTTCCACCATGTGAGGACACAGCACGAAGGAGTGCTCAATGAACCAGCAAGTAGGTCTTCCCTGGACACAGAATCCACCAATGCCTTGATCTAGAACCTCCCATCCCCCAAACTGTAAGCAATATGTTTATAAGCCACCTAATTTAAGGTATTTTGTTATAGCAGCTTGAACTGATCAAGACAGACATGTTACTTTTCTGTGCAAGGTTTTTTTTATGTATAAAATGAAAAATTAAAACGTGGGATTGGCATGAGGTTTAAATGTGTTAATCTTTATAAAGCACTTGGAACACTGCCTGGCTATTATTATTTCTGAGCAGAAGTCAACACTAAAATGCTACAGTATCCATGGGCCAGGAGACCTCTGTTATATTACCTTACAAATACACCCTGCAATGGCACGATAGTAAGGATCAAAAGCTACTGAAAACAGTTAAGGAACGGCGAGATGTCACTACTGTATCATTTTAAGTAACTGTGCTAATCCTGTATCTGTAACTTGTCATTTCTTGAATGTTTTCACTTATATATTCATTTAGCACCTAGTTATTCCACTGCACTAGTTTCTGTAGGAAAATCCAAAAGGTAATAGACTGCACCTTTAAAGGTTTATGGCTAGTATTACAGGAAAAAATGGAAAGATAGATGGATGATAGATAGATATACAGATAGCTATCTGCCCAACCCACGACTGAATGATTCTACTGCTACTTAATTTACTTAGGAAGTTCTTAGTAATATCTTACCTATACTTTTTAAATGACGAGTCAGTTTTAGCCTTCAACATTTCTAATTGTCTTCTTATGTTTAGCTAAAACCACCGTGCCGTCTGATTCTCAGTAGAAATATTTTCCTGAATTGATCCTCTATTTTCTGACCCGCAATGTGGAACAGACATGTTTTTGCCTTTGCAAACACTCTAATATCCTCCATCCCCTCACAGTTTGATTGTTTTCGGAATCAGCAGTAGAGGTGGAAGGCCTACCAGGTCCACCCAAAGTGCATCCGCCTCCAGGGTTCACCTCTGCTGGGTCTCAGACTGCAGGAAGGACTCAACTGGCTTGCTAACCCACACATCACTGAGGGCCTTAGTTATGGATTCACAGATTACTAGAGAGCCTGGCTAGCTGAGGACATTTGGTTTATTGAATGGGTGGGAGAGGGGAGAGGAGTTTCGGCCAGCAATTCTGTTTGCTATTTGCCTAATATTTTAAACGGGAGAAAATTCCCTTGCAGCTCTTTCCCAACACAGCACTTTCCCATGCCCTTAAGCCTCTTTTATTTCCTTGCCCTGAAGTGTGCCACCTCTGAGACTCCCTGCCCTGCTCCCCAGGCCTCCCAGGGCTTGGCACATGGCATAAGAAAGCAATGGGGTTTTGGGGCTTTTTTTTTTTTTAATTCTTTCTTTCCTTTTTTCTTTCTTTGTAACTCTTAATGATCTTTTCTTTGTAACTCCCATCCCCAATTATGTTCTCAAAAGGCAAAGTTTATGCATATGTACACAACCGAGAGACTGTCTTCTCGTTGTTTTTCTCATGATTGTGCCTGTGAATAAAACCCTGAAATTATCAATTGGATAATAGAGCAATGCAGCTCTTCCAAATGGTTGGGTTAAATTGGCTGTGGTTTCAAGTAGTATTATCATTAATAATAATAGTAATAACCCACCCACCAGCAGAATATTCATTCATACATAATAGCACACAGTCTCCCTGCTCTGGAAGTATCCAGGGGGTTGCTGTCTAGACAGAATCCTCTAGACAGGGAGGAAGGGAATGCCTGGACGAACCCCCGCGAAGGGCTGCTATCTGCTTTCTTCACCCCTCCCACCTGCCTTCAAGCCCCAGTTCAGGACCATGTTCACTAGCTCTTAATGATCCCTCCCCTCCCTGACAGTATTTATTATCTCCAACACTCCTTTATCACTTTACAATGCTGCCTTGGATTGTTATTGATCTTTTAATGTGCACCCTGTCTTTTGTACTTGTATCTTTCTGCTTCGCCCAGTCCCAGCCTTCTATTCCTGCAAGACTTGGGTTTATCAGAGGTAGCTACAGCCTCTTACACTTCTTATAAATATCTTCATTAACTCAAATAATGGCTTTAGTGCTCTCTCATCTACGTAAGGTTTACATATCAGAAAGCATTTCATAAAGTTTGTCTCTCTTGCCAACACTACTGATACAAGCGACATTTCCTGTGATCTAATTCTACGCCAGGTGCTATGTTGAGTCCTTTTGGAATGTTGACTAACCTTAGTTATCTTATTAATCCCTGTTAATTCTAAAAGAAAAATGATATTTCCCCGATACCACAGATGACATAATTAAAATTCAAAGAGCTTAAGGAAATTACTCAAGGTTATAGCACCAGTGATTTTCAGAGCTGGTCCAAACCTAAGTCCCTAGTTCTTAACCGCCATGTTACTCTGATGATAACGAGAACTTGACGTGGATTTGAAGTGTGCATTTGCTCCTGACAGGTGCTAACATATGCATTGTGTCATTCTATCCCAGAACACTGAAAACAGGGCAAATTATTAAGGAAAAAAAAAATGACCCTGTATATCAAGGAGTCAGAAATAATTCTAGGTTTTCTTAAGCGGAAGGGTAGTCATCACATTATAACCTACCTTTCCTGTGGAGTTGCTTGAGGAATTGTGGAAGGAAAACAAGTGATTCTATTTTTGTGATGCTTAATTCAGTAGGAGAGAGGAGCTCAGTTCAAAATGGTGCACTGGCCTTGTGCTGTGCTGAGCTGGCTGAGGAGGGAACAGCAACGTCTATGCCTTCCCATGGCACAGTTTCTTTTATTCATCTGTTGAGGCTGGCACCTCCCTGCTTCTGAACTTTTCTCTATACTGACAAGGAAACTCGCTAAAGTCCCAGTGAAATCCTTCCAAGCAAAAGTATTTCATGAAACAATATTTACCTTTGTCTAATCATCTGCAATACTTTCTTCCTCTATGTTATGCCTCATAGGCATGTTGTAAAATGTTTCAGAAGCTTATTAAACCATAACTTCGTCCTGCACATTCCAGTTACATTGTTATGAGTCCTTGATTATAAATGTTTTCCTGCATTTATCACAGCACTTTTGTGAGTATCATTCTTAAAGCTTTCTTTGTACTCTGTTACCTTCAGCTGCGCTTCACTGTCATTTGATTGCACATATTGCGTTTGTTTGGGGCCTATTGTTTAATGAGGAGGGAATTGATCCTTTAGCAATTACCTACTTATTGGGGCCAGCCAAGGTCAGAGGTATTCCTGGAAATTTTTTAATGCTGCTAAAATTGAACCAATAAGAACTCCTTGTCTGTCATTTTCCCTTACATATTAAATGATTGGAATTAAATAAAATATGATTGTGCCATTTTGGGTGATTGACAATAGCTTCCTCTAATTCCTCATTACTTCCCTATTGTTTTGTCCGGTTTTCCTTTGTTTTCTTGGCATTGCTGGGTTTCACTGCCTTGTTACAGTATCTATTTTGCTAGGATTCTTCCTTCTCCTCGTCCACAGACTTAATCCATCAGCCAGGGGAGACTGACATGACTTACCATTCACATTTCCTACATTCCCTGGCGATGAGGGATTTGTTGACATTTTCTGCAAACCCTGGCGCTATTATGAATCGGAAACTAGATTTCAAGCTCCAGCACGCTCAGAGTTAAGCTGCATTGAAAAGAGAGAAGAAATAAATGGCAAAACTTAAAGATTTAGAATAAGAGACCATTTGTAATAATAAAGCGATACCATTCTCCCAAAACACAACCTTTTAAATATGTGTCTACCGGAGCTACACCGTGAGGTTTTTCTTCTTTCAGAACTTTCCGAAACAATACTCCTTTTCACCTCCTAATCTACTAATTATGGTCCCAGCTAATAAATATCTATCACTATTCTTACTGTGATTGTTATTATTACTGCATATTTAGTTACACAGGAAAGAAAACCCTTGCAGATAGGGAAATATTCCTCCTAAACTTTAAAACCTGTATGATATTTTCATGGTTTTTGAAACAGAAGTGAAACCAATTACTTAGAATTCCTTTGTCTGTATCTGCCAATATCCAACTCAGTTTCACAATTTTGGAGGATTAGATGCTCTTTAAAGTATTACGTAAATTCATAGTCTGTTATACTTTAAGTTGACAATTCTTCAGTCTCTGTTAAAAGAGAGATCTATCCATATGTGACCTGTTCAAACACAGGCTGTGTAGACACCAAAGTGAATGCAGAGGCTAAATGAGGACTTTTATCTTCTTATATGGCACTGAACATAGATAAACTGCATGACTCTACATTCATGCAAACCACACACACACACACGCACACACACACACACACACACACACACACACACACTGATGCCCTTCCTGACTGGTTTAGCCTGTTTTCTGCCACCGAGTATAAGGATATTTTCTGACCTGTCCAAACGTTTGATTTTTGTAATTATTGTTGGGTTTTCTTTTATCTTGCTCTACATGGAAAATAAAATTGTGATTTAGATAGTTTGGTCCCAGTGGTCCTGTCTGCTCTCAGCAAATGGTTCCATGTCACTCCCTGCATCACAATATGGGAGCCACCGAGCTTGGCGGCAGCTAATCCTCTGAGCCTGTTAATAAGCTTAGGAGCACGTTCATTGAAGGCTGACGCGTTAGGCACAAACAGGGAGAAAATATCTACTGGGGGAAGCTGAATTGGTTTTAATCATCTGCTAATCACCGGTAATGAGACCTACTCTGGGGAAGAAAAGAAAAACAGATAGTCAGAGGGAGGTTTTGTTCTTCACAGCAGAGTAACACGGAATGAGAGGGCAGCTGTTATTAGGAAAGAAAGGATGGAAAGAAAGAAGGGATTTGGCCAGAGCAGATGAAGCGTCCTCTGCGGCACTCTGTTTTGTTAGCTGAGTGTTTCTTTCATTCAGTCCCTGAAACTTCAGATCTTGCAGGCTCCCTGACAGCCCACCTCTACGATATTGCTTTTGGAAGAAAGGAACTTCCCCCATCCCCTCTCCCTTTGCATTCACTGCTTGAGCATTTTGCCATAGCACTCTACATAGTATCTTCGCTTGAGGAGAGAAGAAAAGGAAACGGCAAGGAAGCTCTGGATTGCTACCAAAATAAAAAGTGTTGCACGCAGGGGAGGCGGGTGTACAAGAAGCCACGGTGAGGGCATTGTGAGCCCTTGTCATCAGCCGTAAGGCCTGACAAGGAACAAGAAAGGAAGAATCTGTTGCAAAAGGGTCAGTCCTAGGAAAATTGGGTAGACTGTCTTTTTTAAGTCCTGGCCTCTGTGTCTCGGGAAATGCAAGTGTGGTTATGACTTGGCTAGCATTTTGGATGCTGTCATTTCATAGACCTTTTCTTCAAAAGTTTAAATATGTTGCAATTGCTCATAATATCACTGTGTTTAACATGATGGGTTAGAAATACTGTTCTACATCGGGCGAGTGTTCTCCACGAGAAGAAGTTAATAATATACTTGCATGTATACTCTCTGAGGAATAATTATGTACCTATGAGGGAACCATTACCTGCCCACCACTGACTCTTCTCCAGACTCTTATGTGCTGTGCCAGGGGAAAACCCAAAGCACAGCCCCTGTGATCCAACCTCCACTAGGCCCTCCATGCCTCGCTCAAAAATCTGTATTGGTGCTCAGTTACCTTCATACTGAAACCTGAACTCCCTGTCCCTGCCTTCCAGTTTCATCATCCTTTGGCCTCACTCTCTCCTTCCAGTTCTGTGACCTAGATTTCTGTTCATGTGTTTTCTGTTTTTGCCCACATGAGGGCTTATTGTTCCCTGCATGGCCTAATCTTTCCCTGTGGTTTTGGTGAAAACTGTGCTCTCTTGGTGTACTCTTTGTTCATTGCTATTTCTTTTAATCGGACCAATGTTTCATAGAGAGAAAGACTGTACCCTTAGTGTAAAAATCCCCCCCTTCTCCCTGGGCTCTCCTGACAATTTGCTTTCAAGTATCCTATAACACTAAACACATGATGATTTCTATGCCACTCTCTTCAACTCCAGGGACAGTGACGTTCTTCTTTGCACTTCTCATACCATCCAGCGCATAGCCCTGCGCATAGTAAAGTCTCCATGTGTTGAAATAAGCTGAATTTTAAGACCTTTAGCAGGAGAAATCAAGTTAAAATTTTAGCATTCTGCAAATGTATATTTAAATAGTTGGGACTCAGGGTGTAAAAAGCAAGCCAGACTTGAATGCTTATATTTATTTTTACTTTGTTAGCCATTTATATTCATTATGACAGCTATAGGCAATGAGTTGGTAGTAGGGGACATCAGAATGAAACTATAAAGTATATTTTGGAGAAAAATGGAAAAAGTAAAGCTGGTAGAAAGCATTTACTGAACCTCCGAGTCATCACTTCATAGACCTCTTACATCATACCCACAAGTGCTGAGGCCTCCCTGGCTGATGGAATGTCAAATGCAACCTTCACAGCCCCTGCCTTGGGGGAGGTCACAGTCTTAAAATGGGAGAAAAACATATAAACAAAATGTCAGCAATCCAATGCTATAACATTGCAGGAAGCTGCAAATGCCCCGGAAGTACTGAGGAGGCAAGAATCACTCTGGTTAAGGCACCTTTCCAGCTCAAGAGAGGAGGTGACCTAGGAGGCAAAGTCCTGGAGAGTGAGGAAGGGATTTCCGGGAGAAGAAAACTAGACCTTACAAAACGAGGAGAGGTAGCAGCATCAGAAGATCCGAGTAAGCAGTATGCTTGCTGGGGCAATACTAGATAGTCTGGTGTGGGTAGAGGGAGTGTGGACAAGGTCATAATTATGAATTCAAAAAAGTAGACATTGGATATGATTTTAACTTCTACCTCTGAGAATTTTGATCAGCAAAGCAAGTCAGGGGAAACATATAAATGCCAGTGTGCTTTCTATTTGGATCACTGTTCACATCACCTACTCTAGATTTTGTGTTCTAAGAACTGAAAATCCATTTGGGTCTAATCCCATCAAAGCACCAGCCCGTGATACCAAGCCTGGCAATTTTAAAGTGTGAAACGCGGTTCTCAGCACGTAGTGAGCCCTCGATATCTGTGTGATTATTATGATCATCGTTATTATTTATTTTCAATACTAAGAAAAGTTGAGAAGGCAATTAGCTAAATTCTTTCCTTTTAAAGGTAGAAATTGTGATTGAGAGAAAGGAAGTGAGTTACCAAATGTCAATAGTTAATGGAAGTGATAGTTTTTTTTTTTTTTTTTTTTTTTTGCACAGAACTTTTCAAAGGGTTTTAATATCCATTGACACAGACAAAGTGAAGTAGAGAGTGGAGCTGCTATTACCCTAAACATACGAAGGACATACTCAATACTCACTGTTAATCAAAGGCACAGACAGAATCTGAATTTGGTTCTTGGTCCAGTAACCTCATCTCCCTTTGGCCTTAGTCAATATATCTGCATTTCTTCAGCAATAGAAAGGTGAATTCTACCCAAGCCCACTGTTCATGTCATCCCCATTTCAGTTATCAAAGAGTTTTAGGTTACTTATAAAACTGAGCATTTAAAATGGTATATAAGTAGACAGCATTCTGATGATATGAAAAGGGGATTGGCCAGAATACTTGTTTCAGAGCTTAATTTATTTTTATGGGCAACATAGAATGCTAGGGCAAGACAAGACCCCTGAGCTCAGATGGCATCTCCTGGCTCAATCACACTGCAAACTTTGGAACTGAATTCAGAGACAAAAAGTGACTTTCCCAAAGTGACTCAGCAAGTGTTTGGAAGATTCTAGCCAAGGTTTTCTTAACATTGCAACATCTAGCCTGCATTAAAGGAGACAAAGGAGAATGGAAGACTACTCTCTACTTGGGTAGTTAGAAGAGACATAGATGAAAAATTCGTTCTCTCTTCTGAAGGAAAAGCACCTTGAAGGGAGAAAAAAGGGACCATCCATAATTCCATCAGATTTGGGGCTGAAAGAAATTTCCTAGAAAAGCACATAATCTAAAATGAAAGGCCATTTATTTAGCTATTATATCAATCAGTTTCCCAGGTGTGGTCCTTAAAAACATTTTCCACTTCCGTAAAATTGTAATAAAAATCACACCTACTTTGCCTACTTTCACTGGATTGTTGTCAGGCTATGACGTCATCCTGTGAAGAATGTGCTAAAAGAAAGCCTGAAGAAGGTGCAGGTGATGGAAAGACCTATGTGATGCCTGAGCTGAGGCCTGACAGTGATTAGCAATGAGCCAGGGGAGAAGACTGGAAAGACCCTGTGCAAAGGCCCTTGAGTGAGAAGGCAGAAGTGGTGCCTGGGGACAGCTGCCACCTGGCCATTGGCCAGAGGTGAGTGCAGGGCAGAAGGGCTGGATCTGCCAGACAGAGGGTCAGGCCTTGTCCTGCAAGCTGCCAGTGATCTCTGGAGGGTTTAAAATGGGGACAGTCACATGAATTTTAGGTCTTCACTTAGAAATAACTCTCAAGCAATAATGTAAACAAGGAATTTGAAAGAGACAACCCCAAAGGCAAGGCAGTGGTTAGGAGGCTTGATGACAACCTCTACTGAGGCAGTGTCTATGGAAAAGAATGGAAATTGGCAAAGTTGAAAGCAATCAAAGAGTCTGAATTTGCAGAGCCTGCTGAGTGATGGAGGTGAATGACTTCCAGCTTTTTGGTTAGGACATTGGCTGGATAATGGTGCTTCTGTTGAATTGAGTGATATTGAGGGAATGGGTTGGGTGCAATGCAGAATTATGTTTTAGATATCCTGGAGAAGGAAAATAGCACACTCCTTAAGGGGGGTGGGCTTTGGTGTCAAGAAGGACATGGGTTTCAATCTGGGCTTTGGCACTTTCTGGCATGTAAGACATAATGATGTAAAACATTAGCTCAGACCCTGTAACATAAAAAGTACCATATAACTAAGGTTCAGCATGATGATGGTGGTGGCAGGAGTGGTGAGTCAGTGACAGCTGTAGACTTTCAGGTGAGCCTTCTAATGGAAAAACCCCCAGTACACACATTATATTTAGCACATAGATAATGATTACAATATGAAAAAGAATTAGATCACTAATGGGTCACATATAATACATAGAAAAGAAAATTGGGGAAGACACAGACCTGTAGGACAACAACAGTATTTAAAAGATAGAGGAAGAGAAGTTGTCCTTGAGAATGGCTGGCGGAGAGCTAAGAGGAGAATTAGTTATTAAGTGAAAGATGATGAACAGTAGTAGTTTTCCACCTCAAGTGTAGCCTGTATGAAGACAAAACTGTGTCATGATCATCTTTGTATTATCATCAGCCACAGTAAAATGTCCAGATCAGTTTAGTTGATAAATAAAAGTCAACTGAGTAAATGAACTTGAATATCATACCATGTTTACTATGGGCCACTACGATGGCCTCCACACATCTCCTATGCTCTCATCTCAATCTGCTTATATCCAGAAGATAGAATTTCTAATTCACTGATTAGTGATTCTAATTCAGTGCTTCTAAAATCTTTTTATTATGCTTTTTGACCTAGGACTCATGTGATCTTTCACAGCATTAAATGTAAGTATGAATGTGTGGGTCAGGGAGTGTATAGTTGTGTGAGTGTAGGGGTGTAATGTGTCTGGTGGGTTGGGGTGACATATATAGAAAAGGAATTATGTGCATACTCTTACAAGAAGGAGAAGTCAAAATAATGTCAAAGTTATATTTAATTGTTTAAACACTAATTAACTTTACATGTTCAATGTAATCCAACACAAAAAGAAGTATTTGGGATGATGATACCATATGTGGAAAGTGTAATAAAAAAGAAACTTCAAGAAAGTCTAAAGGCTCATCAAAGAACAAGTGATAATAATGCATGCAGAGGGGTCTGGGTGGGGGAGAAATGTATGTAAATAGGCAGGGACTATGCTACTGACATTTTCCTTGGAACTCAGGAGTCTTTTTGAGTCCTTTCCCAGTTATCTCTACTATCACTGCTTAGGTTATGGAAATCTCACTTTCAGAAATTCAGAATCTTGGGATTCTCCTGCAGAGGAACATTATAAGTACTAGCTTAGTGCACTAAACACAGAATCGTAGACTTGGGGGCTTAGAAAACTATAAGCAGATCAGTCAATTTCCTGGCTTCTAAGATACATAAATAGTCTCTAGCTTATCTTTGCATGAAGGCGAGATGATATAAAGTAGATGACATAGATTTTAAAGCCAAATATGTTGAATTTCAGAGGAATAACTCCATGTCCTTGGGCAACCTGGTTGTCTTCTCTGAGCCTCATTCCCTTTTTAGTTTAACAAATGATTAAATGCCAATGTCTAATCTTTTTTTCTTCTGAGAGTTCTAAGTGAAAAGACTTATATAAAGCATCTTGCCCAATGTTTATGACAGAGAAGGTATCCAGTGATTTCCCTTTTATTCTTTCTGTCTGATCATATCCATGAACTAAATCGTTGGTTGATGATGTGTGAATTTCAAACATCTATGCAATTCAGTTACTGGAAATAGTTACTTATGCGATTCGATGAACTTCAGTCAGAAAAAGGCCTGATTATGCTGCAGTAACAAAATAACCCTGAAGTCAATGGTTTAACATAACAAGAGTTTATTTCTTGTATAAACTGTAAGTATATGTTGAATTGGGTCAGCTCTACTCTACCAGAAAAATTGCTGAACAGACCAGGAAATCAGGGACCCCTCATCTGGCAGCTATACCATCTGAGTTCCAGGCCCTCCATCCCCTCACCAGGAGAAGAGAAAGTTGGCAGGCCACACGCCTGCCCTTGAATGCTTTTACTTAAAAATGACACGTGTCATTTCCACTTACGAAGCTACATAGCCTGTCTAACTGCGGGCAGACTTGAAAAACGGGAGAGGACATGGATATTTGGTGAGCAGTAAATGTCTCTGCTAAAATTATAGAATGACATAAGGCATTCAGTTGGAACTATAGATACCATATATCTGAACCTTAAATTAGGACATTTGATAGAATCCCATCCCATTCACAACTTCTTAAACTATAAATTTATTTCATGCTCAACTCACAGTAAAAGATTTCTGGCTCATACACAGATGAGCTGGCTTTCTTTGCTGGACTTAAAATAAAATAGTGACTTGCTTCTGAGGCTCTCTCCAGCTCTGAACCTTTTGGGGTCACTGCAGAAAAGTGGCCCTGCAATGACCATTGGCCATTCGCTTCAACTTGCTCCTCGTTGCTCTCCTCTTTTTTCCTCTGTTCTCTGCTAGTGCATCTGCCTCTGCGTTTTATCTTTCTGTCTGTCAGGCCGATTAGCATATTTTGACAGATTAAAAGGCTAAGGTCAAACCAACAAACCCCTAAAGAAATACTGCTAATTATTGTCCTATGTTTTTTAACTACTTTGCTCTTCAAAGAATTCAACAAGGAATAAAATTCAACTTTGTATCCCAAGGGTTGTTTTAATATTATATTAAAAAAAAAGAAAGTCCCTTAGCTTTCTGAGTTCCATGTGACAGGAGAGCCATGCACTGTTCCAGAGTTGTCAGTGTGATCATCTCCCCTTCCAATGTGTCTCCTTCTAAAGTGACACACAAAATGGCACAAAGAGTAGGGCGACACTGCAATAAAGCAGTCCATGGAAGTGACACTGCTTTAGCATTCATATACAGTGCCCACATTAACAGCATGACACAGAAAGTGTAGCTGACAACCCCAGGAGGCAGTACAGTGCAATGGCTAGGGCACAGTCCCTGGTGCTGAAATGCCTGGTTCGAACCCCCATCTCATCCCTCGTGAGCTGGGAGAGGTGAGGTTATTATTATCTCTGTGCCTAGATTTCTTGATCCATTAAATGGGGATTTGGTAATAATAGTACCTATCTTATCAGATTGTTGGGAGTATTAGGAGGAGTGGGTTTGGGAGTGTGCCTGAACTATAGAATTGTGCATTATCAGTACTTCCTTGCCTCAGTATTCCCACCATCACCTTACCACAGGTGGTTGACCACTTTGATGCTCGGAAGTGCCCTACATGCATAGCTTAATTTCTAAAGAATTAGTCATCTGATGGGGATGCAAAGGGGACATTGCCGAGCCCCATCCTCTGCAGGTAAATCATGCCCTGGCCACAGACAGCACTCATGAGAAGCACTGTCAATCACGCTCCGGCCCTGCCAGGAACAGAGCTGAGACCACCAGGGTGGCAACAGAGATGCGCAGTCTCTATTCACCCACCAGATTTTTTTTAAAAAAAATCAGTTTATAAGATGATAATGGAGTCAGGTTTATTGTGCCGCCGCTCCAATGAGCGTACAGTTCGGTGATGAGCCGCGGCTCAGTGAGGGGCGGGGACAGGGTCAGAGGAGGAGCACCGGGTGGGGGCGGGGCTAGGGCGGGGTCAGAGGAGGAGCCCTGGGGGGGGAGCGGGGAGAGCGGGGGCGGGGGGGGCGGAGTCACAGAGGGGCGCTGGGTGGGTCGGGGAAAGATGACAAAAGGGAAAGAGGAAGGCGCCGCGCACTCAACACAAAAGAATTATGCAGCATATTTTGAAAGATAAGAACAGGATAGCCTCCAAGTAAGAGGCATCTAACAGCTCGAGAAAGTCTCCAGTGAAGTTGTTCACTACAGGTGAAAGGCCAAATTACCAGATCAAGTGGCTACATTATCAAAAATTATTCTATTGATTTCAGCGAGGTGCGTTTTCCCTGAGATGATTACCACCATCTAAAATCTCCTTTCCTGCTGATTTGGAGCGTGCAGCGCAGTCTCCTGGTTTCAAGTTGTTCAAGATGAGCTCACATGTGTGGGGAAGCAGGGCTCCGCCTGCTGTGCGGGTCTAGCGAGCGCCGGCTCGCAAAGGCAAACAGGCCGGGCGACCGGAGGGTCAGGGTCTTTGTCACTGTTAAGAAATTAGGTGCAAGGGGATGTCATCTGTACAGGAAATCTTCCGAGTTCGAGGTTTCCTGTGACGTTTCCTACAAGGGATCCTACTTTGGAAAAAGGCCCCACGAATCCCAGGTGGCCTTGCAAACCCCTGTGGTCACAGCCCCAAAACAGAAATAGGAAGCATTGAACTTTACACCTGTGGGCCCCATAGGGACACCTTTGAGTCTAAATGTGAGGGAGGTGGGAATTGGGAATAGAGGTGCTTCTAATTTCATTTGGATCACCAACTGCTGTCTATTTCTAAGAAATATTGTGAGAAAAAAGTGCTTCTGATACAAGAAAGGTCCAACCAAGTAAAAACTGGAATCTTAGAAGTGCATCTACTTTCTAAGAGAATGAAACCTTCTTCCTACAAATGTAAATAAAATGCCACTTTAATCGTTCAGCTAGATTCTTTCCCAAGAATGATTTCTTTGGGGTCCAGGGATAGGTGGACAATTTCCACTTGCCTGTGGATAAAAAGTGTAATGAATTCAGCGTATATCCGCCCTCCTCATCGCATCAAAACTCCACATCCCTATCTGCTGGCTACTGTTCTCGCACTCACAGTTGGTTAATGTAAAACCAGGCTGATACAGGGCGTCTTGCAGTTAATGTTTGAACTAGAGCCAAGAGAAAGCGCCTTTCTGGTGCTGGTGAACTTCCCACCCTACATGGGCCCAGAGCGCGCTATTGTGTCCGTGAATAAAAGCACCAAGGCAGGGTGGTACAGTTGAACTTGAAGCCAATTATTCCTGCATTTGCTCTCCATTGGATGCCTCCTACTTCCTGGGACTCCTCAGGCTGATGCTGAACATATTCAAATCTTCCCCTAAAAGGTTTAGTCTAGGTTGCTTCTTCAGTACTGTTTGAACATTAAATATGCAAATAATCATCATTACACTTCCAACAATTACACATGTTTGCGAGCACCGTGTCAAGTGCTGGCAGCAGAGCAATCATTTGTAAAGACAAATATTCCATTCCAAGAGATGTCATGCTGCTTAGAAGATTCTTTTTTGTATTAGTAGCCACACTGCTGCTTCCAAAAGTGTGCAAATGAATGTGACAGTGCCGCCAGTAGCTGCCAGGCCCTTCCTCTCGGAGCAGGTGCCAGTCACCCGTCCCAGGCAGCCCCAGCCTGGCCCCGCAGCCCACCGACACCGAGCAGGGCGAAGGTGAGGAGGCCGCGCTCCCCGTGAGGCTCCCGGATCCGCTTCTCCCTCCTGGGGCCCCCTCCCCCACCACCCCTCCTCTCAGAGGGGGCCTCCGGCCTTCAGAATATTTTAATTCCTGATTTCTGCTTATATTATCATGTGTTTGTAACAGATGAATTGTCATTTGTTACCGGGAGGTGATGTGACAAACTGCCTGGAACCCCGGCCTGGTGTGGAAGCAGGGCAGACATCCTTTTCCATGTGTGTTTCTTTCTCCTTTATTTCCCTTTTCGCCCCTCCCTTCCCCTTGCTCTCTGCCTTTCCCCTCCCGGTTTTTCGCGTGGTTGTGGATAATTGTCACCGTTTACTTTTATCGCATCCAAAGTGGCAGCTTAGAGGGGCCGGACTTGAGTCAGGACTAATCTTGCCTTCTCCCAAAGTAGGAAAATCCCAAGTCTTGCAGGGCCCAATTGATAACCCTTGTGCTTCTTTTCCATGAAAGACGGATGGCTCTGGCAAGCTTGGGAGACTGCAGATAATGGGATTGACTTGGTACTTAAATCTCAGTGAACCAGGACAGCATAAGTAATTAGTGAATTGGATCCATCCTGGGGTGCTAATGATGGCTAAGTCTGCCCCCACGCCATTCTGAAAACGGCAAGAGGCACATCCATCTCACGCAGATAAAAACCAAGGGGACACTGCTCACAGACACCATTTATTCCTTCTTTAGTGCACAATTTATCCTAGAAGGGAAAAAAAAATCTAATTTTCCTCAAGTGATACCCAGAAGACCAAGTGACCATACTCCCACCAGAGTTCATTTTGATCACAATACTGCTGCTGTTTTTAATTAAGAAAGGCTAATTAAGAGAAACTCTACATTTATCTTCTTATCTACTTGTCAGCACAGTCTCTCAGACATTACCTGTATTTGTTTACGATTTGGTTGCTGTTTTTTTATCAGTTAGCCAGTGATGATTCTTGGCTTATGTCAGCCTTGGTGCATTATAAGGATTTTGATAGCGTTTTTCAAAGTTGAATAAGCACAAAGATAACGTTTAGCATAGTAGATCCTAGTTCACATACACTCACACACACAGTATATAAAACACAGGTTACACTTGTTTTTCCTCAGTTGATTCAAGTGTGAGACACTTGTCTATGGACTGGCCTTTTGGCTCATTTTTCTTTTTACCCAGAGTGATGGCACTTTATCAGGATAATTTAGATAAATGTCTTTTCATGGAGTTCACTTATCCTTCCAGCAAACATGATCGACAAACAGCCAGGAAAGACAAATGACATTACGTTTTGATCAAACATATGTTCTGTCAATGGAGGAGACTCTCAAGGTGGTCATCTTCCTTTTTCTCGTTCCATCTAATTTGATCAACATGCCCAGCAATTAAAAATGCCCACAAAACACACTTTTGTCAAGATGACCAGAGAGTCCAAGAATGAAAAGTGAAAACCTGAAGCAAATGCTTTTCCACTCAAAAGTTAGCAGCGATCAAACGTGCCAGCCTGACAATTCTTATGTAGATTGATCAGAAATAAGTGTGACAGACTGTGAGCCTCCTTTCCCTGGCTTTATCCTGGTGAAGGGGCATCAAAGCCAAAAAACAAGCCTTGCCTCTGTGGTCACTTTTAGTCCATCCTCTCCTGTAGTGATTGCCTACCTTTCTTTGAACCCTTCATTGGGGTCCAGCTGGAGTTATAACAGATAACGAGATAAACCAAAATAATTGGTTAGTAAGAAGATTCCCAGTAACTAATATTCCTCTCCACCCTATTCACCAACCCAATCCTTTTCTTTGTTCGTTTTAATGTGAGGTTTCTTTCCATGGTTCTTAGTTTTGTTGTGACTGGCTTCTCAGAAGGCATGTTCGTGTACACAACCTGAACATACACAAATGCCTGCATCATTATATCCAGGACCGATTTTCCTGAAATCTTTCTTGGTATTTAATATTTGCGGAGAAAGCTGTTTAGGCAAGCACACCATTTTTCCTCCCAATCTGTAGCTGATTAAGCAGTATTTAGACTCATGTAGGATGAAAGGAGGGCAGGTTCTCACTGAGAGGAGTGTGGAGTTCCTGGGGATAGTGAAGTTTAGACTCTTCCCAGCATGCTCTAAGTTCTGATTTGAACTTTTTTTCTAGATACAGATCTTTCTAAGTTTTAGTTTGTCTAAAACTTGACTTTTATGTTCAAACTGAACCAGTCCATGTCAATATTCATGGTTCAAATGTGTCTGTCTCCCTTGAGCAAAGGAAGTTTATACGGATCGTGTAAATGTTCTGAGAAGCAATCTCGTGTGTGTAGAATGTGTATGTGTAAGCTATTCATGTAAGTGTTGCTTAAAACAGTTCTTTTCACTTATCAATATATAGCTTTATTCCAAAAATATTTTATTATCTTAATTCATTTCCACCTGTACCAAGAAATAATGTAGGCTGATTAAAAAAACTACTGTTTTTCTTAATATCATCCCTCATGTAAATGTACAGTTCTAACACTCAGTGTACCATAACAATAAAATTAAAATCTATATCTTACAATTATTTTGAAAGAACTAGTGACATGTTAAAAATGCTATTTTAAAATTTTAAAAATAGTACAATATGGAAGAGGACTTGAACTGAGAAAAATACATTTATCTCTTCTGAAAAAAGTGGTACCTCTCTAGGATTATATTTAAGGATAATTCATATGTCTAAAATAGTTAAGAAAAACTTTGTCTATTAAAAACAGTTACAAGATATTGGAAGCAAATATATCCTTCCATATGGCAGCAAAGTGCATAAGATAGTGGATATAACTGTTGCAGTGCCCAAGTGTGAATCCCAGCTTCCTTGTGACTCTTCAGCTGTGTCTTCTTGGGCAAGTTCCATCACCTGTTACTCCATTGCTTCTGTAAAATGGGAATAATAATAGTAATAATCTCATTGGGTTTTTGTAGGATAAAATCAGTTTATCTATGTAAAGTGCTTAAACCTGGTACACATGAAACACACAATAAAAAGAAATTTAGCCGTTTTTAAGAAAGTTGTACTCTATTAACACACTAACTGCCACGTGAGTTGTTTTGATCCCAGGGCTTTGTCTAGCATAGGTAACTCACACGTCTCTTAACCCACATGAGCTATTTTTCAAGTTACATATAACTCATGCACTGAAAACAATAAAATATAACAAATTTTTCATTAAATTATTCTATTTTCATAATAAAACACTGTGGCCCCAGGGAAAATTTTTTTTTTCTAGTTTGGCAGTCAAAGTGTTAATAAAGGTTAATTTTTTCTATGGATAAAGGATTTTATATTTTTACCAAAAAATCTAGGGGCTTCTGAGGCACTCCACTTGCTTAAAAAAGACAAACCATCTTACAGATAATATCCATGCAGCACTCATGTTGGTATTTCTAAAAAGCACAATCCCTACGGTTTGTCTGTGAGACTTCTGAAGGCCCAGGCCAGGGCTTGGTCAGCGCTGCATCCCCCACAACCCTGGTGAGATGCTTTGCTCATAATGTGCCTTCATTTAACATCTATTGAATGAAAAATGTGCTCTATACCGAGACCCCTTCCCACAGAATCCAAAAATATCTCAATGCCATGTGTTAATGTGAAATATGCTTTTTTAAAAAGTTCATGACTGAAATCAGAAAACGGTACTTCCCCTTTGTATAGTACCCATTGCGAACAAATTATCTGCTTTTGTATGGTCCTACTTGTCAGTGTAGGTTTAAGGAGTAAATTTAAGGTTATCTTAATATTACCTTACAACAGTCAGAATTAATGGTGAGTTGGAAAGCAGTATCTTAGATATAAATCCTGTTTTTTAAATATTTTAATCATTTATCCCTCCTTTTTTTTTTTACTGGTAAATAATGGCCACTAAAAATGTTTCCTACTTTTTTATGGATTAATTTACATAGTAATAAAAATTCCGAATATTTTGAAATTTTAAGGAGAAAATACTAAGTAAAAAAACGTTAATATCTTTTGGTATGACGATTGCTTTATTACCAAAATTGATTATTTTTCAACTTTGATATTCATCACAGAAAGAGATTTCGACTCATACGACTGTAACGTAGCAATGATTACATTGCTGTTTGAACTTTCCCAGCCATAAATGGAGAGTTCCTTTACTTCATGAGAAAATTGAGTCTTTAAATGGGATGCTGGCAGGTGGAATAGCCACTCTGAAGAGTAGGGTTACATGGGCAACTTAGATGAAATCTATGAGGCATTCTTTCTATGAAAGAGGCCAAGAGAATGGGAGAGAGAGAAAATGTGAGTGAATGATTAAATGAACTTCAGGACCATTTTCATCTGGGAGACAAGTGTGAAAGGAGGAATAATAAATGACTCTCTGCCTTTCTAGAAAACGATTGGTATCCGTTGTCTATGCTGGAAGCCATCTGATAGCCCATGCCATCTACCAACGGGCATAGAAAAGTTTACATAAAAGAAAAGGGGTCAACTGAGTAGAGAGAAGAAGCTTAGCCAAAACAAACTGAAATGCTTCATTTCACTAAGGTTTGATTAATGGGATATTAGACACCTAAGACCGTTGAGACAAGAGCTAACTAGCCTTTAGCGAACCGCGCTGTGAATCACACTTCACACATCAAGATGTGAGGTAATGAGATTCTCAAAAAGTACTACATTTAGAAACAACCCCTTAAACGCAAATTTCCAACTCCTGCCAGTTGCTGGCACATTTCCAGGGGTGAAGTTGGAAAGGAAGCTCCGCGTTGTTTTTTTAGGGGTAGTTTTTGTTTGTTTGTTCCTGACCACTGATAGCATGAGCTAGCAGCTGGTGTGAGAATAAAGGAAAATATGTGTGTATTGGCAGCAGACAATTTATAACATGGCGTGATTATTCTCTCAGAGTCTTAAACATCAGAACTTGTGGCTTAAAAAATAATAATTCACATGGACAAATTTATAGCTGCATATTGAGGGTTCTTTGCTGTTGTATGATGTAGGATTTTTAAAATTTTCTGAGCCCCCCCCCTTAAAGATTAATGTGAATTCGTGACCAAAATGATTCATAATTGATCAATCTTGAACATTTTAAATTTTTGTTAAGGATTTTGCAGCCATCACAGGCCATTTTTAGCCAGGGAGTTGGTGCTGGGTAAACCTACATCTCCACCTAGTGGCGTCAGGGAACAGTTAATTACTTTCTACCGAAAGGAAACCAAGATTTAGTCGTCCTTGGCAGCCGGCATGAAAGCCTTTGGTCGCTGTGCAGTTGAAGCACAATATTTAAAGATAACATTTTAATCTCAGAATATTCTTAATTTCTTTCCGTCCGCCTCCATACTTTCCTTCTCCTCAACCCTAAAAGCTGACGTTATTAGATTGCAAAATAGCTGAAAAATATTCCTCCCACTCTATTTTTCATTCCTACACTGTGCTCAAAGACTTTGACCAAAAACTCATTTGGGTAGCAAAGGATCGTCTTTGAGGGTCCCCCAACCCTCTCTCCTTCATATTCTTTGCCAGCTCGCCACTTGGCAGGTGTCCCCGTAGCTGGAGAGGCCAAACAGAAGTTGCTATATAGATGTCTCAAGGCTTATTCTCAGTCTGCCAGAAAAATTACTTATAATGCTCCCGCACCCTGCGGGTTAACGAAGGGGCCACCTCTGCACTCGGCATCCCAGATCAACCCAAACAGAGACGTGACATCGAGATTCATTCTCACGCAGCAGAGATTCTTAGCTCTTAGCACATTGCTTTCCCATTAAGCCCTGACCCCCATGCTAAAAAGAGAAACAGTTGAACCACACTAATATATCTCAGGTTTATATGATTTGAATAATCAATAAACAATTAACACTGTTTTGCTTCTTTAATACCAAAAGGATATTTGAATTCTGTCCCACTTAAAAGGAAATAGTTTGTTTTGCTTTTAATTTGATTTGCAAGATTACAGAGCACCTGCTCCTCGGAGATGTTATTTCAGCCAATTATATAGCTTCTGTATAGTTGCTCTTTCTCATCATGGCTATCATCTACACTGCAGTGAAATGTAGATACCAGGGATTTTTGGCTGGAATATGTCTAGAAAAATTAAAGTTAACTAAGAGAGTCTCTGCTTGCTAATCCCTGTAATTAAACACTACTTGGAGGGTATATTACACTGATTGAAGCTGTTGCCACTGTATTGGACCCAAAAATGTTTAATAATCCTACCCTGGAAGAATTTTTAGTACCTATTAATTAACACCCATTAAGTTATGTAGAAGGCAAAAAGAAATAAATATATTAATTGTCAGTTTGCTGCTACTCTGACTTATCTCTTCCCTAAACCTAGTGTTCTGCCATGTGATTCCTTAAATTGCAGGAAAGCTCTGTATGTACAGAAAATACAGAGAAAGGTTAGAACAAGGGGATTCTCAGAGCATTTTTAACTTTCTCCATGTTTAGAACAAAGGCACAAAATTCTTTAGCTCAAACGTTTAAACTCATCTGCTGTCATCATCTGTGTTGCCATCATCAAAGCTCAATCACACAGCATCTTTTTCCTTGTAGCTCTCTACTTGTTTCCCAAAATACTGCGCCGACCAGAGGTAAGAAAAATTTTGCTTGGTTTGACTGTTAATGAATTCTCAAGATTATGCTAAGTAAGAAAGAACTGTAGTTTGCCATCTTTTTGCCAGATTTTTCTGCAAGTACATGGAAATAATCAACACAACCTCACTCCTTGAACATCCTTTGAATTTTCCCAGACTTAGACATACGTGAGAGTGACCAGAACATGAAGCATTCAAGCTAAGGACACTTCAAGCTTCCATAAAAGGATCAGTGCAGAATGATGAGGCAAAGAATTAGACAGATTCTCAAAGACTCTGTCACACAGTGGGAGGCCAACTTTAGGTATAGTGGATGAGAAAAAGTCTTTTGCATCTGTGGGGACTACACTGGCTCGTAGATTCCTCGGAGTTGTCCAGTGGCCACACTGCAGCACAGATGCTGCACAAAATTCAGTCTTTCCTGGGCCTGCCTCTGAATGCAAAAGCCTCTATAGGATGAGCCAAGAAAATCTAGTGATGTGGGAACATAAGAGAGTTTTCATTAGTGCCCACAGTGGAACACACACAGACACACAGGTACACACATACACACATACACACATACTCATTACCTTTTCAGTTCATCTGCCTAACATTCAGTGACTCCCTAAATCAACCCAACTGTGAACCCTGTATTTTAAAATTGTTAAGTACTTACGTAAGGATTGCAAATGTCACTCCATAAGTAATTTATAAGCTTGCTTCTGAAATTTTATCCACTTCATGCCTATTGATCTAAAGGGGAGAGTATGTAAAAGTTCTGCAATCAAATCAGTCCATTTACCAACACTGCTATTAGCAAGGAAAAGACATGAGGTGTTGCTAATAATGTTTTTAGACCCCAGAGTTATTTCCATGATAAAAACTCTTTCTGATTTAGCTGCTGTTTTGGCTGCTGCAATAAGGGTCACACTGGCCTCTGTGCTACCACAAGGTGTCACTGTTAAACATGAACCTAGCACAGCCTGGTGGGCACTTAGTCATTATTGTGTAGCTGCCTTCCATGACCCATAACCCTGCCAGTGAGTCCCACATCCCTTCCATGACCCACATCCCAATGCCTCATGCTGGGCTTCAAGGATAAAGCTCTTTCAGTATCCATTGACATGCTCAGTTACCCTAAGCCCAAGATAATAATTAGTAACGAGCAAAGGGGCTTCCAACCTTAGCCACACACTGGGTGGAAGGGTCTCTCTTAAAGAGGTTCAGAGTTCCTGTCATCAGCACTGAACTTTCCCTCCACATTTCAGGGAACATAAATTTCCCACTCAGGCTACCCATCCTAGGGGGACCCCTTTTCTCCAGGACCCCCACATACCAAGGTCCCTTATAAAGGGTCAGGCTTCAGCCAGCCAAAAAGTTTCTACCTTCTCCTTAGGCAAGGAGCCCAGTCTTCTTCATTTACATAAAAAAGAGGTGATCCCTCCCATATGCAAAAAAAAAAAAAAAAAAATCTGCTCCAAGATGACTGGCATGACTTTTAAAGTTCTATACCTTGTACCCTATGTGCCAATTATTGTGAATCTCTATCCTGAAATATACCAGTTCTTTAATATAGATTATATTATTCTCTATTAGTAGTCACAGAATTTCTGTTCTCCAACTCTTACTACCTTGGTGAAACTTATTTTGTGATAAAAATAAGATCCAAACAGCAAGGCTCTCCCTGTCACATCACCTGAAAGCTGGCCTTCAGCATGGGACAGGTGGCATCCCTGTCCCACAGTGGAAAGCTCTAATCCAGAAAGTGCTGCCAGCCTTTGAGTTCCAAACCTGGGGAGCCGAGAGGCCACCATAACCCCGCAGCAGGGAGCAAGCCCTGTGTTGACAGGAGGTCCCACAACATACTTGGTGGGTGTTTTTCCTCATCAGTTGCTTCAGTTTTATTTGTTCTCATGTTATTCCATTTCCGTATAAGGCAATTTACTACCTCAAGGAAGGAGTGTCAAGTGGAAACCAAAAGCATCAGTCCTGTCACTCACTGACATCCTTCAAAAGAAAACACAACTCCAGACATGTGAAGGGGCTCCCACATGAGAGCAGGAAACCCAAACTGGAAGCTCCACAGAAAACAACAAACGAAACAAGTGAAGGACTTTGTGGAAATCAAAGGGAAAAGACTGAATGCATTTCTAGTGCGGTGACATTCCGGCAAGCAGGGAAGACACTGCACCAAAAAAAGACTTACTGTCAAAAATATACAAAAACTATCCACTTCACAAAATCAGGGATTTACTCCTAACATCCCACATTGATTTCAGGATGTCAATGATCAGGGGAGGGCAGCCTAGTTTTTTCTAAAGTCAAGTGTCTTTCTGTAAGGATGGACTCTAAAAGGAGTGAATTTTCCATTTGCTACACATGAAGCTACTAGAGTTGAGTGGAGTGGTTCAGAAAAATTAAGTAAGATAGTCACTTCCTTCTCTTCATTCCCTAAGTAGTCCTTCAGGCCCCTACAGAATTTAAAGCTGTAATATGTTTGGAATTACTGGATGGGTAGAAGAGGAGAGAAGTCTAAATTTTGTGATTTCTATCTAAGGCAAACTGTATTAGCAAACACTTGGCTTACATTTCTGGCCACTCTCTCGAGCTCCCTCACAGAAATGCTACTGTGCCTTTCTCAGAGGTGCCAGGAGTACTTTATAAGTAGTTCTCCAGTGATCGTTTTGAAATCCCAGTACTTAAATGGATTGATATTATTAGGCCTTGGGAAATACTAGAAGCATGACATGAGAAGGAACCCAACATACACCTGAACAGTGGTCTAAATTCTATAGGCTTATAGTTGTCCTAGAAAAAAGACCAAACTAAGGTAAGGAATTTGAAGCAGTAATAGCCTCTCAACCAACCTCCTTAATGCCTTGTAGTTGTTTATACCAAGTATCAACACACATGCTATTCATTTATCTATCTCCTAGTCTATATTTTGATTTGATTAAGAGCAACAATTACCGCTTATCTTGGTATCTGTAATGGTTACTGCTAAGTGTGTCTTGGGGTAGATGCCCAATAAGTGTATGTGGAATTAATTGTCCTTAATGAAAATAAGATCCAAACAGCACTGGCTCTTATTAACTCTTGAATGTGCCACTTTACTATCTCATTCCTTACATGCATATATATGTGTGTGAGAGAGAGTGTGTTGAGTATTTTAAGACTTTCTTTGTTGCTCTTCTAAGAATTAAACAGGATAATTTAAATGGAGCATGGAATGAAGAGAGACTAGAATGAATAAATTCTCAAAATCTAAGAATTATGCTATCACTTCTCACATACGCTTATTTCAAAAAGTCTAAAATTATTTGAATAGATAGTATTGGAATTACTAAAATCTGATTGCTTGAAATAATGTTAAGCTCATCTAAAACTTCTTCATGACAATAACTCAAAGAACATTATCAACTTAAGGCATCATTTTAAGCACCCCCAAGTGTTAACACTACCATAGGAACAGAGCATCCCAGATGTGCTACCCAACTGATGAATTATCTGAAAGCCAGGTCAAACAGATACTTGTATTCTTGCCCTCTCCCAAGCTGAAAATAATAATGAAATTATAATAACTTTATAAGTTACGTTTTCATTGTTTTCTGAGGGTTTTTTCATATTATTTCCAAATTCGCTTTTTCACCCTCCAAGGCCCCAAACTTCTGCCATGCATTTTCTCCGGTGCACTGGCAAATAAAAAGAGACAGAGCACAGGGCTGGGCTATGGCATCACTTCTAACCATCTTCTTCCTTATGCACTTGCCTTTTACCCCAAATTTTCAGACCAAAATGAAAACAAGTAAGCTACTGCATCCTACCAGAATTCTTCCTGTCTTTGCCACATGATTATGATAAATACAGCAGAGTTTGGGGGGCGGGGGAGAAACAGGGCACCTAGGGGCAGCACCTTGGGAAAGGGGGGCTAAGCCCCAGAGGCCGTGGGGGGCAGTGGTAAGAGTGCTTTGCAGTGCGGTTGCAGCTCATCAGCTGTCTCTCCTGGATTGCTTGTCTTTAGAGTGGAAATGAAAATTGTACTTGCTATTCAACTGCTGTGAGAATTAAATGAAATGATGCGTATGAGGCACCTAGCTCAGCCTCACTGAGCTCGCGAGGCCACCCAAGAAGACTATCCATTCTTGTGGTCTTGGATGACTTAAGACACCTGGGTTGCCACATAATCTTAGACCTCCTCCTACTCCCTCTCATTCTCCTTCTGATGAATTATCTGAAAGGAAGTTCAAATAGATCCTTTTATTCTCACCCTCTCCCCTCCCCCTCTCCTTTCCTCTCTTTCTCTCTCTCTCTCTCCCCCTCTCTCTCTCTCTTTCACTCTTTATCTCTCTCTCCTTGTGTCATTTCTCCCTCATCTTTGTTGTGTCTCTCCTCTATCTCAACTTCTGACCTGGCAGTACATACAGCTGTGCTATGTGTTTACTTTTGCAATTGAAAAGGAACATGGCCATGTTTGTGCAGTGACTTGAACCTACACCTATGAGCAGGCAGAGCCTCAAGAAACATGGGGGAAAAGCACTTCTTGCAGTTGCTTCAAGAGAAATGCTACCCATCAGAGAGATGGACATGCTTGAAACTCGGACTCGGGGTCGGGGAGGGGGTAAGGGCAACATACTTAACCTAAACATCTGTACCCCCATAATATGCTAAAATAAAAAATAAATAAATAAATAAAAGAGAAATGCTACTTCTAGGGTGCTTTCCTCAATAGCAGCAAATGCCATTATGAATATTAAAGCTATGTATCTACCCTTACAGTGTGTCAGGCACTGCTCTGGTTACAGGGTCATTTCAGAGCATGCAACTAAGTCATGAGAACTATGCCTTGGATTCTGCTCACATTGACACTGCAAGGTCAGAGTCATCCTGAGATGAGGAAACAGAGAATGAGCAAAGTCAAAGCTTCTACCGACTCACCAAGGTAACCCAAGACAGAGCTGAGAATGAAACTAGGTCTGTTTGACTCCAAGACGCACACTTTTCCCAATATGTCTTTTGAAGATGAAATCTGCAGCTCAGGAAAAGTGGCCTAGGTAATCTTTGAGATGCCTGAGTATGGATTTCCTTTCCTAAATGTACCAACATCCAGCATTATAGTGAGAATCTGACATCCTGACTTTAACTGGGTAGAGCAATCTTTTTCCCCCCACATGACAAGCTCCAATTGGAAGAGCCAAGTGTGGTGACTGCAAAGTATCCTTAACCATGGTGGACCCTCGTATCTGTTTGGTGTCCGTGTTGTCCAGCCAAGCAAGGCAGGACCCAGTGTGCATGGCTGATTTTTACTATGCCCCCTTTGAACTGCTCCTTCTCTCAGGTAAGCCAACCCCTGCTACTATCTGCTCTTCCAGTGACTCTTCTTTCATAAAATTTTCTTCAATCATAATGCAATAATACTTTCCTTCCTTAATTATGGCTTGGAAACACAATATTGAGCCATGCTGCATGTTGAGACTGTAATTCATTAGCACTGGGAGATTGTGGGAACATGTCCTCACCTCTCATCAGCAATTGGAATGTGGATTCTCTTGCTGTTTAGCTTTCCACAATCTTTATGAAATGCAATGCAATATTCATTTCTAAGGCTTTCCTGGGCAACTGTCTTCTAATGGGAAAACTTTAACAAAAAATATGTATCGCATGCCAAATAGCTAACCTCACTCTCATAAATATTTATATTTTAGGCAGAGTTGAAACATCATTTGTAAGATGGATGTGCTTCTTTGGAGTTTCAACAACAACAAAAAAATGCCTTGAGAGCTGAACCCGTTTTTACCACTAATAGGCACCAAGCCCTTTGCCATGTGCTGCGGTGAGGGTTGGAGTAGGGGAGGAAAATCGCTGAGTGTTCCAGAAAGAAGTCATCTCAGAAGAACTTCTCCAATATCATCTTCTTCCCACGAAAGTGGAAGGTAAAAACAGAAGCACAAATGTTTGGGAATAAGGTTTGGAAGGATCTCAAGCTGCTATTTTGAAGTGGCAAGTCCCTGGAGAGGTCGGTTAGCACAGCGCGGCGGCCAGATCTCAAAGTGAGGTCCTCACACCAGCAGTGTCTCCATCTTCTGGGAACTTACTAGAAATGCAGATTCTCAGGTTCCACCACAAATCTGTTGAATCAGAAACTTGAGTGGGGAGAGAAGGGAGTGTTGTGTGTTTTAGCAAACCCTCCAGGAGATTCCAACACACACTAGATTTTGAGAAACATGATGGTTTAAAGTCCTGTTATGAGAAAACTCTGAGTTTGAGTTCTGCCCCCAGTACTAATGATGTGACCCTTGATGAGTGATTTAACCTCCTTAAGCCTCATTATCCTCATCTACGAAAAGGGGATAATAGCAGTTATGTCCCGGAGTCATTGTGAGAATTCATTGAGAAAAGCCATATAAATTGTTTATTACAGTGCCGGGTGCAAAATAAGCATACAATGCAGTGCTTGTTGTCTGTTATTATAACAAAATTAATACAGTTTAATTAAATAATACAGATACAAATAGACTGTGATGCATGAAGAAAAAGTAACATTTTCAAACAACATTCGCAGAAGTTAAACAACTTGGATTAGATTTGGATGATTGAAAGTAATTGTATGCAAAAATCAATTTTTCCTCTCCTATCATAGCAAGATGATCTTTTGGAGGGAGCACCCAATGCAACAGGCACCTTTGGAGCATCATTGTGAATCTCCTGGGCCCCTCCTTTGGCTCTAGCTGCTGTAGCAGAGACCACTTCTGAGCAGAAGTCTACCAGCTTTGCCAAGCACAACCCCATACCCTGCCCTTGCTCCAAGGCTGTACCTCTACCTCTTGCCACCTGCTCCATGACTTCTTTGACTCCACGCACATGGAAGGCCGGGGAAGCTGCTCAGCATTCACTGTTGTGCAGTTGGAAGTACAGGAGAATTCATGACCATGAAACTGCTGGAATCTGAAGGGAGAAAGGAGCCAGTGGTTAACTGGTTTCTCCTCTCATCCCCTAGGTGGACCGTCCTGAGATGCATTTCAAAAGACCTTTGGGAAGATGAGGAGCCAACTCAGAGAGATGTCCTTGAATTTGTTTTCTTGGCTTTCCTGCTGCAATCCCCACCACTCTTGCCCTCTACTCCTGCTCCTCGGGCTCACTTCCAAGGTAAGCCACCTGCATCCAGAATGTTGTCTCAGCCTCTGTTGCACAGGACCTAGGCTAAAACAGCCTACTTCAATGAAAAGGAATAATGACATAAAAGCTAATTTTGTAAAAATGTTGCTCAATAATTCTGGATGTGTTATAGAGTAAGAATCCTTAAGCTAAGATCCATGTATGGGCTTCAGATGGTTTCATGAAGCAACTGAAATTTTATCCAAATTTTATGTTCGTACATTTTTCCATATAGTAGCTCTAACAGCAGATATTCAAAGGGGTCTATGATTAAACAAAGTTATATTTACTGTTTATGTGAAAAATAACTCTTTAAATTCTTTTGGCATATTTAAATTTCAAAATGTTAAAGATTATTTGAAATGGATGGAACATCAGCTACTTCTTGTTTTTTGATTGTTTTGCCAAGAAGAGTTGACCCACTCATTCTGCTAAGGTGTGCATCCAAATCCCAAGTTCTTGTTTTGACCAACGTGGCCTCAGGACACAGCTTTGGCATCTGCTCTTCTTCAGCCTCATGTTCTTTCACCTATTGCTGTTTGTAGTAGTTTGTTATTGCTGCTGTAGCAAATTACCACAAACATATGGATTAAAACAAAAGAAATTAATTCTCTTACGGTGCTGGAGGATAGAAGTCTGAAATGGTCCTCCCTGGGCTAGAGTTGAGGTGTCAGCTAGGTTGCGTCCTTCTGCAGGGTCTGAGTGGAGAATCTATTTCCTCATCTTGGTCACCTCCTAGAGGTCACCTGCATTCCTTGTTTGTTGGCCTTTTCCTGACCTCACTCAACCTTTGCTTACATCATCTCATTACATCCCCTACTGCTTACTTCAACTCCCCTACTTCCCTCTTACAAGGACTCATGCGATGACATTGGGCCTGCCTGGATATTCCAGGATAATGTCCCCATCCCAAGATCCTTAACTTAATCACATCTGCAAAGTCCCTTTTGCCATGAAGCCTAATATATTCATAGGTTCTGGGGATTAGGATGTGGATATCTCTGTGGGGCCATTATTCAGTTACCACAATATTCTTTGAACATGCCCAGAGCACTCCACCGCGGGAGACTTGAACATGCTGTTCCCTCTCTCTGGCCTGTTCTCCCTCCAGTTGTGTACTTGGCTGCACCCTCTCTCCCTCCAGATGTCCTCTTGGGGAAACCCTCCAAGACAGCCTCTACCCTCGGTAATATCCCCCATCTCTCACTGTGCCCTTCCTCAGCTTTAGTTTCCTTTAAAACAATTTTATTAAGAAACTATATTTTACATATGCATTTGTTAGTTTTTAAGAAGGCTGTGGTCCAGTAGGAAAAGCAGGAATATATATATATATATATATATATATATATATATATATAAAGGCCATACAATCTATAATATCTATAATAAGACAAAAAGGAATAAATAAGGTTCTAGCCAAGGATGGCCTCAGGAGGCAGAGGCAGATACTTTCTGATATTCTGGAGGAGGTAAAAAAGGTTTCACAACATTTTCTTTGAGAAATGTCACCTTGATTAGAATGGAGAAGAAGAGGAAAGACTTAAAGTCCTGAGTCACGGTGCCTCTGTGCATGGCTGGAATGTTAATGTTGGCCAGGGCCTCACGGGTCACACCAGCTTCCAAAATGCTTCTAGCAGCAACTGTGATATTGAGAATGCTGGCAACCTATTAGGGGATAAGTCCTGTCCTGTACTTCATGTCTCCTGCTCTCAGGAGTCCTTGATCTATCTATAGACTTGACTGTGGAAGGGATGGGTCCCCTCGCTTGCATTTGGCCCAACAACATTTCTTTTCAAGGATCCCTGATGCATTATTTAGCCTTACAGAGCTGCACTTATAAATGTAGAAGCTGCTTTAAATTAAGAAAATACCAGCAGTAGAGAGATTCCTCTATACGGAATTTATGTAGTACTCAGTAGAGATCAAGGAACATCTTTCTGGAATCTATATCTGAGACCTGAGATTTAACTCAAAAACAGACAATGGCAAGCCCATCCACAACTCCTTCATAGCAGCTTTGTATCTGGAGCTGTGTATCTTTATCACTGCACCCCTGGACGAATGTGCCACTGAGAGAGAGGAAACACTGGGGAACAGGCAAGCCATGTAGAGATCTACACGAGAGCAAATAAAAATTACATAAAGGCAAGGTAAAATAATGAGAAAAGAGCACATTGCAGAAGAGCATTGTGTTGGAATCTGGTTGCCAGACTTTGTACACTGGCTCTACTATTAACAAGCATTTCACTACCTCAACTGTGACTCAGTTTCCTCATCTATGACGTGAATAATGATACCACTTGCCGCAAGTAGATTGAGCATAAAACAAGATCATCAGCATGAAGCGTAAGAATATCTGGCATATAATATGTATTCAATAAACTTTAGCTATTTCTGTCATTTGTTTTCAATCACAAATATTCAAACACTAATCTTGGCACTGGTATCCACTCTTTGATATGCAGGTAGTTGTATAAACCTTCGTTTTCTCTGTTATTTTTCTTTTAATTTTATAGATGGAGATGAACTGCAGTGCAGACCACCTCCTCTCCTTGGAGAGTAGGGAGGGATCTTTACATAGTTTGCCCCAAAGTAAGCTCCTTCGATCTACCTCCCTAGAAGGTTGCAGATGGGCATCACCTGGGCAAGGGTGGCGGCAATCGCATGGTGATTCCTCACATCCTGTAGGCTCAGCTACTACTTCAGAAAGTCCCGTTTTCTCAAAACTCTTTCCAACATAGAAATGTAGTGCTTGCTTGAGAAATTGGGTTCAGTATCTTTTAAAATACAGATTCACTTTTCATCTGAACCTAGGCATTTTCACACCAGGTGCTGCTTATATGTTTGAGTGTTTCTGTTCTGAAAGTAAGTTTTTGATGAGAGGGAATGCATTTGGAGCCAGATGTGATCTTTGGGAGCCAATTCCAGGGTTAGCTGCAATATTGTTCCTGTCCAAATTCCCAAGTCTGCCTTTTTGGCCTTATGGGAAGGCATTTATCTATGAAAAGGGGTTAATTGGTATTAGAAATAATTAGCGATATTAGTTTTATGAAGCAGAATCCCACATATCCCCTTCCTTTTACATTATACTTTCTTGACTAAAATTGATAATTCCTTATACTTGAAATCACAAGAAAATTATCAGATCACTGTACACTTAAGATTTAACAAGAACATGGCAAAATAAAAGGGTAACTCTTTAGGTAAATCAAACTCTGTAGCTTTCAAACTTGGCCTTCACGAGCCACAGACATCAAAATACTTACAGTAAGGGTCGTGGAAGAAATAGCATCACAAATAGTCCATTCCACTCTGTCTCTGAAACTGAAACGCATCTCTCCATTTTAGCTCAATTTATTCTTGCAAGGAGAGAATCTTGGTTCCCACATTTTCTTTATTTTTCAAGACAGCCTTCATATGTCCACTATTTGGGGCTGACTTAGAAGCAAAACTGCATGTTACAGCATAAAAATCTAATCGACCCACTCTGTGCTCCTTCCCCACGAAACCTGATTTTCTTCTATCTTACGCGGAAGGTGGTGACTGCCATTTTCATTTAATGATGCGATCATCGAGATTCTGTTTCAGCCACCCATTCAGTCATATACTGTGTGGAGTTGTCATTTAATGCGGGTGGTCACTGATGCTGCTGTCTGTACTTACACCAAATGGCTTTCCAAATAATTCCAATTACTTTCAAATTAAAGAAAGATCCTACCTAAATAAATAACTGCTTTTCTAAAGTTTCCCCACTGAATTATATGATGTTTTCTTGCTATGACAAGTACTACTCCTGAACCCTTAAAGATAAAACGTGGCCCTTGTGGCGTTTTTATTCTTATCCATTATTTATATGGGGCATGGGTGTAGGTGCAGCTCTGTGGTGGGCGTGGCCCGGCACCAGACAGAACAAAGCAAGAATTTTCCTTTGGGGGATTAAAATATAAATGCGTACAAGGACACTAGAGACAACGAACAATGAACAATGATAAAACACAATGTAACGCGAGCGATTTTGAGAAGAAAGTGGTTATTGTAGCTGAGATGCTTTGCGGAACAGATGGTTTTTAAGGAGGTTTGTGATAAAACAGGTGAGCAGATTTGCTGTACATTAATGGGAGGCTGCTGTGGGATTCTGAGAAGAGAAAAATGCAGCAACTGGGAGAAAAACTTCCTTTCTCTCCACTGTCTGTTTGATCCTCCTTTGCTTCCCTGTTATCCATATTTCATAATTAGAGAGAGGGTGCTTGGTTGGTAAATGTATTTCTTCTAAATAAAAAAGGAAGGGAACAAACAACGGTGGAGGGAGGTGGAATGTGGTGGTGAGTGGTGTGAGCATTGGGATTGGACAAAGCTGGGGTCAAATTTTGGCTCGGTGGGTAGTCATCGGGAAAGTAACTTTGCAAACTTCAGTGCGCAGCATGCTGTTTTATAAAATTATTATTACAGGTCCATAAACCAGATGTATTTTGGAATTCAGAATAATTCGGAGTTTACATGGGTAATATGATATGTGCGCTACATATTACATATCTCCCTGGTGAGGTCTAGGGTAATAAAATACAGACACGATTATGTAGCAGAATATTCAAAGCAAGTGGAAGAAAGACTATAAGTAGCCTCATGTCTGTTCTGTCCAAGTTTTTCTACCAAACGAATTTGTGTTAAATTTTCATGGATTGGGAACTCATACTACATCTTTCCGTGAGGAAGAGGGAAGTCCAGCATGGGAGTGTGTGATAGAAGAGTAGATCTCAGCTGCAGACACAGGGCAAACACTCGCTAAATCTACCAGCTTTCCTCATGGCCAACCCACAGTAGTCACCTAACTAATTGGTCCACTAAGAGTTGTCCCTCACCCCTGAATCTGTGTCTCCATAAGCCATTCTCCACACCAGAGCCACATGGGTTGTGTCAAAATTCAAATCAGATCCTGCCATACCCTCGCGGAAATCCTTTAATAATGTCCCATTATTCCCAGAGAACCATGTCCACAAGCTCACCCTGCAGCCCCCACCCCTCTCAGTCTGTTTTTCTCAATGCCTACACTTACTCTACACTTACTCTGTCTCAGGCCTTTGCACTTGCTGTTCCCTCTGCCCAGAATGCTCTTCCTCTCCCCACTCCCCCAGTTTCTGCCTCTCATTCTTGGGATATGAGCTCAAAGGTTGCTCCGTGCTGCCCACACCTGGCGGTCTGATACTTGCACAATGAGCACCCAGCATTTCCTCTTAGACTCTACTAAAGGCTATGATTGTATATATTAATATTTCTGTGATTGCAATCACACCATCTCCTGATGAGTTATAGGTTCCAGGAAGCCAGAGGCTGTACCTGCTTTGCTCACTCTTGGATCGCAGGACCCAGTCCAACGCATGGCACGTACTATGGTCACTTTACGTGTATTCATTAAATAGATGAAAGACTGAATGACTATGTAAAATACTTTCTACTAGCCAAGCAGAAGGCTGGTTACCTTATAACTCTTTTAATCCTTTTAGTATATTTTTTAAATTTCTTATAAGCCTCACTTCAACCCTGTCACCTATGTGCTACTGTGATTATTTTGCAGATGCACTAGCCAAGTCTGAGAAAAGCCGAGTAACTTGCAAAATATCTCAGGGCAAGGAAAGTGAATTCAGGGCTGGGGCAAAGATCTGTCTATATCTAAAGCCTGTGACCCTTCCCCTACACCACACTGCCCAGGAGACTACAGTCCAAGGTAATGCTGGAGCAGAATTTAGCTTTCAAATAGAAGTGACAAACGGTTCAAGGCTCTGGAATGTGGGCAAGGGGGTGTGGGAAGCCTGGAGCAATTACTTATAATGAGAGTGCTCCATGTCCAGGTACTAGCACTTAGAAAAAGAAATTCTGATTGGCATCCTGCATCCAAGGCCAGTTGTATGGCCCACCCTCTGCAAGGCTCAGGCATCACCACAGGGAATAGACCTGTGGAGCAGCCTCCTCCCCAGCAGAAGGGAAGAGAAGATGCTTTTCACGGGGCGCCTGTCCCATCACCCCAGAACACCCTCCCCACTCATGCACAAAGTTTACCATTGCCGTTATGGTAAGCATGGGCGCATCCTCAGCTCCTCCTTTAACCCTAAATCAAGTTTGTAACATTCATCATTTTGGGAAGTTGCCTACTCTGAATGAGGTGTTATATCAAGTTCTTCACATACATGAGCTCAATCAATATTTCAATTTTGTATAAAGGTAATAGTTGATGATTGTCAATTATCCTTAGTAGAGACATCATAATAAGTATTGATTTCATTACCAAATTTTTAAATGCCATACCTTTTCTTATAATGATAGATCAAAAATTTAGAAATATGCATGACACCTATAAATCAAAAAATGTACAGGAAATAGCCTTTAATAATTCCTATTAATTGTCAGAATTCTGCGGGGAAATAATGTATATTCTATATCTTTAACAAAAATGCAAGCAATGATATGTTGCCTCTTTTGCTGTATACTGTACACATAATCATTGAATGACTTCTACAATACAGGTACTTTAAGCAGACTTAAGAGCTAAGACTAGGTTTTAGTGCCTAAGGATAAATCTTAGGATTAATGAGTATGTCAGATGGTTATCATTTGTCCAAAGATATGAACACAATAAAAGATGTGAAAATGTAGAAATGTCTCAGAAAGAGATGCTGGGAACAGTAAGGCAAGTTTCATCTGTTTCTAATGGTTGCTGCGGGCTGGACAAATACATCGGATTAACCCTGAAATAAAACCCGGAGATATTGAAATGATGAAGAAAGTTGGATATGAATTAAGTACAAACATTCTGGAAAAAAAATGTAAAAAAATGTTAATGGTGAATATGCCACAGGCCTTACTCCTGAGCAATTTGTGGTTTGGATCTTGGCCCCCAAACCAGCTGTTCTCCTCTTGTCTCAAGAGCTGCAGCCTCCTTCATTGTAAAATGAACATAGCAGGGCTATTGTCAAAATAAATGAGATCATACCTCACACGACAGGCACTCACTAAAGTGATAGAATTACTCCTTTACAGAATTTTCTGTAAATACATACGTTAGGGAATTGGGAAACTTTCCCAATGAAATAAACTCTAATCAATTAATGAACTTAAATTCTGACGCATATATTGCGTGAACGATAATGACCACAAAAGTGAACTGACCATGACCTTTCCCATCAGGCTTTTGTAGGAATGACCCCTCCACCACACCCTGTTCTCACAGTTAAATTAAAACCACTACTATTATCTACCGGCCTCACTCCCAGGTGCCAGCTGATGGATTCAGAGGTGGGTAATTTTGTTAAACTGGGCCAATGAAAACCTTCCCCTGGATTTGTGGACATGGAACCAGGAGGCATAATTGAAGTCTCCGCCCCAGGGGCTGGAATAATAAAATGCAAAGCTGGGGAGCCAAAGACAGCCAAGATCCAGCCACCTAAGGTGCTTTTGTGGCACAGGGAAACTCTGATAGGTTGAGTGCCTGTCACTTGCAGCCACAGGCCCTGAAAGTCCCTACAGAATCATCCCTGGTTGAATGATAAATGAATTAATGACTAATGATAAGATTTTTAGGACATCAAGGCAGTATGTACCCTGAAGTACAATTTTTATAACTTGATCACTTGATGTTTATATAAATTAACAAACGAAGCTTCCAAGAGATTAAAACACTTATTTTGAGAAATATCAGGAAATATTCTTAATAGGATACTCTGAAGTGAGAAATGAACGCCAGATGATAGACAAAATATTATTAAATTTTTCTTATCTAAAATTAAATTGGTTGATTTTATAGGTGAACCAAAGCATCATTTATTCTTTGACTATCTCTCTTTGCTATCTTAATTATGGACAATCTTTTTTTTTCATCAAAATAAAAGATTTATATCTACTAAGTCATAACTAAAGCTACACATGCAGGAAGATATTAAGTCATACATAAAATATTTGTGAAAAATAATAAGTATGGTGTACCTGGTAGCATGTTCTTTAATGCTATTTAATTTAGGAATAAAATAGAGCCTATTTATAGGGGTAAATACGATGAAATAATTCTGAGTTGTGTATTCAGAATTAAAAGCAAAACACATAATATGGTGAAGGTTAATTATATCAATATATAGCTCCAGATGAAAGGGAATGTACTTATTAAAGTAAAAACACCCAGGGAGTTTGCATGGTGGTAAAAGAATGTGTACCCAAATCTTTAGTTGGCTGAAACCCATTATGCTCTTCAACTATAACAATAATCACGATAATATTAAGTGGTACTCAAATAGCACTCTTCTAATTCAGCATGGTAATACTTTGATCTATCTGGGCATTCACAGTTAACACAGCACTTCCCCATACATTACCTGATTAGAAATGCACTAGAGGACCTGCCAGGTAGGCTGGCCAGAGATGCTCCTGTCAGCTTAGCAGATAAGGAAACCACTGCTCATAAAGACCAGGTGCCTAAGGCAGTGCTACTATAGGTAACAGAGCCATGCCCCTACTTGGCTCTCTTGGCAGTTGACATTCCACTTGTGGCCAAGTGACCCTGTAGCATGTTTTTCCATGGGGGACATACGTGCCTCTTTGCAGATAGGATGATTGAGTCAGAGGTACTTGAAAACACTCTCTTAAGATGCATTGCTTCTTTTATAATCATTCAAAATCAAGTATTAGTTATAGTAATTATTTTGAGTATCTCTGACACTAATATTGCAGTTTGCAATTTACAAACTAATTTCATGTACATGAGGTCATTTGAACCTCACAATTTCATGAGCAGACAGAAAAGGCAGGCATAATGTTCCAACTTTAGCATTAACAAAAATCCACAGCCCCGGAGAGGTTGACTAGATTCCCCAAGTTTTCTAAGCTGGGAAGGGCAGAGGGGAAGTACTGACCAGGCCTCCTGATACGAACCCAACCCTGGACACATGGAACCTCACCTTCCACATCATTCTACAAAGAGGCCACTAGCGATGCAAACATGATTTCACCTATAAAAATATTTTTCAGATGCCAACCATGGGCTAGGATACAGAGCATTAGCCAATGTTAATGTGCAGAAGTAATTTTCCGAGTCAGATTTCTAACTCTGAAGCTCTGTTCCTCAATTCCACTTTCCAGAAGTGAAGCAACAATGAGACTGGACTGATGAAATGCCTAGGTTTGGGTGTCAGTCTGGCTTGGACTTCAGTTCTCACTCTGACCAGCTCTGTGACCTTGCAGGCGTTACCTTTGCTTCTCTGAGCTTTAGTTTCCTCATTTTAAATTTTGGAAAGATAATCTCCACCTAATAGATCTGTTCTGAGTATTCAAAGAGATAAAATATGTAAAGTTCTTAGCCCTATATATAATAAAAATTTCTTAAATAGTAACCTTTAAAGCAAACAACCTTGCTTTGTGCATGTCATGTTTGTTCAAACAAGTCCAAAAACATCTAAGAAATTCAAAGCAAAATTCTTATCTGGATCCTGCTTTTTGTTCCAGGTCCCGTGGTCAGGTGATGATTCCTCGGTTCTCATCAGCCACTTGACCTCAGAAACCTCAGCTTCAACCCCTCCCTCTTCCTGCCCCTTCCTTTTGTCTCAGCACCCAATAACATTTACAAAGTGGAAATAAACAAAGACCAGCAAAACGAGGACAAGCAAAGGCTATTTATTCAGAGCTTGCTCTAGCAAGAGAATCGGCCACCATCTCTGGCATTTTGGCAGAGACTCAAAGGCAGGGGAGCGGGGAAGCTTCACAGTGGAAAGAAGGGCAGGTTTCAGGTGTGCCCTGATGGAAGGCTGTTGGCGTGGGGGAGTTAGAGGCAGCTAACTAGAAGCCTGGCATCCTGTGTGATTGGCTAGGGGGACATGCTTAGCTTTCTTTAGTTGGTCTTAACTTGGAAGTGGGCTGGGGGTAAGGGTGGGTGGGAAATGAGGAAGCTGTTGATTATTTGGAGCTGATTGTTACAGGGATTATTGTTCTGGTTGGGGATTGTTGCTAAAGATAGTGGTCTGACTTACAGATAGCAAGCAGTTTCCTGGGCTAGTGATTGCAGGTAATGTGTTTGTTTCCTGGGCAGGTTGTTGCAGATTACAGGTCAAAGTTCTATTTTTAGATGTGGTCTGGCTGTCGTCCATGTGTACTTCTCTCAAGTGGGTTTTATGGATTCTTCCTCCATAGCATTTACCTCGTGTGTCTTCATCCAGTTCCCCACTCCCTCACAGGCCCCAATACTCACACGTTCAACTCACAGTGTCATTAGAATTATCTGAAAGATATGGATATTACCCTGTTTTAAAATTCATACCTTCTTGCCTAACATCAACATCCCGATTCCACAGTAAACCTTACGATGCCGTCTCAGGAGCTGAGTCTGGAGGTCGTCTCGCTCAGCTGTCACAGCTCCAGCTCCGAGATGAGGCAGTAGATCTCCGCCAGCATGACTCAGCGTAAGCTCTGCGCTTCTCTGGACACTAGTTTCTTCATCCACGAAATGAGGCCAGCGGTATAACCTAGGTCATGGTCACAGGGTTACGTGCAGGAAGAGGGCTCATTGCCCAGCCCACCTCCTTTCCCCCTGCTGTCCTCTCCAGCCCACGTCTGCCCACCCCTGCAGCTCCGTCATCACTACCACCTTCTCCTTCTTCCTTGCATATCATCCGTCTTTCTTAAACCCAAAGATTTTAGCCAATGATAAGTTTTCAATAAATACTTATAGGATTAATTTCCTCCTGGCACATGTGCTTTGCTACATTTATTTCAAGTCAAAGCCAATAGATGTAACGGCTTGTAAAAGCGTTAAATTCATCTCCAGATTTGGAGAGGCGGGTGTGGCTAATCACAGGCCTACAGTGTGGCATGGACAGTCATGAAGATAACTAAATAATTATCCTCCTTTAAAGAGAAACATAAAGTCCATGTGGGTTTTGGAAAAGGTTAAAAATCAACCCCACTGAAGCCACAGGAGGGCTCTTAGTGGGATTCTGTGGGCTCTTCCAGTCTTTGTTGCAGTCCAATGCGTGGAAAGTGCTTTGTGTGTAACAGGACAAAACAGGACTGAAGACAGCTCCAGGCATGATGTGAACCAGCACAGGAAGCACTTCGACAGTATCTGAGGTTTAGGAAATTCACTTTGACCTTCAGCTTCCTCTTCCTCAGAATTAGGGTCAAAATTGCCCTCCACAGCACCCGTGGCATTTTGTTGTCTATTTTGGGGGAACTGTGTGTGCAACAGGTATAGAGGCTGAGGGGAGAACAGGGAGGGAAGGGAATAATGGGAGGGGGAAACCAACTTGAGGGTATAAGGTCATTGTTTCATGTGGCAAAAGGAGGCATGTCAATTTTCAGGAATATGTCATCTCTATTTTGCATAAATTTCTCTTCCTTGGGAAAAGAATTTTCATATTACTGTTTTAATTTTAAAATGTTTCAGGGTTTTAAAGGAAGACTTGTGCTCCAAAGCTGGAGGGACTTGTGGACATCTGTATGCCCCTGGTTGCCTTCCCGAAGTCCAAGCCCACCTCTGAGCCCTGCTGCTGCAGGTGCACCCAGGGTTCTCCCTTGGGACTGGCTGAGTCAGCCTGGGAGAAAGTAGCAAGGACCACCAACTTTAGCCAGCAGCCTGAAAACTGCAGGGAGTGGAGTCTGCTCTAACAGAGTTCTCATAAAAAGATGTTTAACCTGCATGGGAGACGCCCTATTGTTTTGACCTTCATGACAATTGGGTGTAAAACTTTGAGTAAACACCTTCCTGACACCTATTATGGAGACTCCACAGGAGGCGCAGCCATTAATCAGAACAGCTGCAGGAGGCAAGGGCTGCTGATGGATCCCTGGAAGGATGACTTGGTCCCCTGCAGTTTTCTCTCTTTTTCTTCAAATTAAAACCCAAGGAAATTGAGAGAGAAAGAAACTCCATTTGGTTCCTGCTTGCCTCTCAGAAGAAGGGGCAGTTTCAACCTGCCTGTGCTGGGGGAAGGCAGGCCTGGGACGAGGACAGCAGCGGAGCATGTCTGTTGCTATTGCTGTTTGTGTTTAAACTTCCCAGGTGGAGATGAGGAAGCAGAGCCTGGAGATGGAAGCACCTCTCCCAAGGGACAGAAGGAGCAGACAAAGCTGAGTTCTTGGTGACAGGGACAGGACCAGGACTTTCCCCAGGATGCTCCCCACACAGATGGCCAAGAGGGACATGAGTAAGACCCTGCACAGTGAGCCCTAGACACCTTCCTGCCTGGCAGCCTGCAGCTGCAGAGGCAGGAACTGTGTCCTGGTGGAGGAAGGGTTGTCCTGCAAGGCTACAAGTTTCCTTTTGTATTTGTGCCGAACTTGGGGCCACAGAGCAGAAGTTGTGAGTCAGGGCTGTGGATTCAGGATGCCTGTGTGCAAATCCTGGCTCTGCCACCTGAGGGATTGACTTCATCCCTGTGTGCCTTTCTTTCCTAATCTATTAATTGAGTTTCATAACACTAATCATCTAGTAATTAGAGCTTTTGTGAGGATCAATGTAGGGTATTATAATGACAAAATCCGGAACTCCTGCCTCACTTTTGGATTTCCTTTGTATCCTTGAAGAACCAGGTGATGAGAGACCTTGTTCTGGGTCATTTCTGGGGCTGAGAGATTCAAGCCTGTCAAGAAGGACTGGTGTACTCTGGGCTAATGGTGTGAGAGAAGTAAAATTAAAAACAGCTTCTGGGGAACAAAAATAATCATTTCACTCTTCCATGGTGAAGGGGAAAAACGTTTTGTGAGTGGAGGAATGGATACTACCATGCCAAAGGCTAAGTGAGCTGGGAGCTGGGTCAGAAGAAAAGTGAAAGTTTAAGTCTGAAGGGCTGGAAAACTCTGAACATTCAAAGTCACCCCCTAGAAGGCTCTGTGAAAAGTGAGCACAGCTTCAAAATGCCCCTTATTTTCCCAGAACTTGACTTCTAAACGCTTAAGCTCAAGTTTGCAAAACTGAACTTGAATACTGACTTGAATTGCAGCAGAAATCACACGAGCAGGATTAGCTAACTCAAAGCCGGGGTCTCATTAGTACTGGATGGCCTCAGTTCCCACCACCCTGAGTGACGTGATGTAGTTGAGTAAATAGCCTTGGTGCACCCAGCCTTTGCTGAGAGACCCAGGGTGGCTGCTGCTAGTTGTCATAAGTAATCCCTTGTGACATGACTTCCTGCCCACTGTCTGATGGTTTCTTCCTCTAAGAAACCATTCATCTATTTTTTGTCCTGCAGATTAAGAGAAAATGGAAGTCATTTAGTCAAACCTAAGTTTAGCTTTCTTTGAATTCAAGCCACATGCCCATTTTCCTTGGAGTGTGAGATAAACGATTATCCAGATTATCTATAATGATTCCATATTTGCTATTTTATTGAGAACAAATGCAAATCATGAGCAAATCAGGTGCATAAAATTTGGTAGTAAATCTGACTGAGAAACTTGCCTGTTTATTAACTAGATTTTATAAATATATAGCGTCGACCTTCTGCTTATAGTCAACTCCTCTGCCTTAAGGAAGCTCAAGCTTCATTTTTAACTCATTGAGGCTTTTTGTTGTCATTGCTGTCTTGGTATTAGTACCCATCTCTCTCAAAATAAATAACCTTAACAAAAGTCTTTATCATATTTCCAAATGTGTACGTGAATCTAGATTTGCCCTGAGAGGCAAAGCTAAGATAGATCTGCCAGGCCACTGTGGCCACTCTCAGACCTCTCCGTTCCTTTGAGGTTCCCTCGAGAGGCTGAAAGTCACTTCCCAGCAGCTGCAAAGGCGTCACATGACTCAGCTCTGGCCACTGAGGTCAAAAGCAACTGTCAGCTGGGGGAGCTTGAGGAATATTTTCCTTCTTTGATAAAAGGAGAGAGAAGCATCAATGGGAAGTGTGTCACCTGAGGGCCGACACCCTGCCTGTTATCTCCTTGGGGACAAATATGTCAGTGCCTGTAGTTGTGGCCTTCAACTTCTCACCATGAGGAAGGAAGCTTCCAGAAAAAAAAGACATCACTATCCTGCGCAGGTAGCCCCAGTGGATGCACGGGAGGAACATTTCACCTGCAGGGTTATGAGATACCCAAACAACACCAGGCCTCCTAATACAGGATCTCTAAGTAAACAATAAATGTCCGTTTTCTTTTTTTTCAGGCAATGTTAATTGAGTTTTCTAAATGCATAGCCAAGTGCAATCTAATGGGTATACTGGCCTTCTTTGTGCTTGAGTTTAAAATTCAGAGACTGAAAACCAAATATAATATGATCTATCCATTAATTATATATCTTTATTTATTTCTTTATATATAATTGCCAAGCCTTAGATCTCTTTATGAAAAACTTGCTTGCATTTAATTATCGGTAAATTAGAGTGAGCATAGTCCCTTCATCTCTGTCTTCAATGACTAAAAGTCTCATCTCTTTAACTCCCAGCAAGAGCTGAGTTCCACAGAGAAGTACAGCCCTGCAGCAGCTAGAAGCACCGGGGAGTGATCACACGCTAAGGAAGGCAATATACGCACAGAAGAGAAAGTGATGGGCTTCCAAAAGGTAGCATCTGTGGAAAGAGAAAGGAGGAAAACAAATTGAGACAGGAAGAATTATAAAATATTATTTCAGAAATTAGCGTCGCTAAGGACAGTTCGAAGGACAGCAGCATGTGATCTGGTTGTGCAAAGGTGGAATGGGCAGAATCTACGTCGACAGGACCGCAGAGCTGGGATGAGCCTTGCAGGCACGTTGAGAGCCTGAGGCTCACACTGTGGTCGGAGCACTGGAAAGTCCCAGGAGCGAGCAACAGTGAGCTCAGGAGCGAGCGAACAGGGAAGTTTCACCCTGTGGACAAATTGAAGTTCCAAGGAAATACTTCTCTTGTGGAAACCCAATACCCAATGATTTGATTTTCTTTTCTGCCTGACTCACTACAGACGCAACACAGAATGAGAACCTAAGAGAAGACAAGAGCAAGTGAGTAAATGTAAATCAGAGTAATGAGTGAGGATGGAGCCTGGCTAGCACTTTCTTTCCTTGATGACAGATCTGTATCTGGTTCTTCTGCAGATGAAAGGTGCTGGGATAGTCGTGGATACTATTATTCTCTGGGAAATTTCAGAATTTGGCACTTTCCTTTTTCCCCTTCTCCCAGCAGGCTGACCTGTGGCTTCTCTCCACTTGTCTGTTTATAATTAGGGTCCTCATAAAACCCAGGCCGCTTGCTCCCCAGCCCAGGCGTGCCCATCGGCACACGCTGTGCCCAGATGTGCGATGAATGGTAAGGGATGTTTCAAAAACTAACTGTCCCCCACCCCCTTTTCTCACCCTCTCTCCATTTAACTCCTATTCAACTCTCTTCCACACATTTTTCTGATTATACAATTTAGCCACCACTAGCCATTTTGGTAATCAATCTGATGCTGAAGTCACTGACACATAATTAATTGTATAGTAAAAGGTTGTGAACCGGTCCATTTTCCACTTTTTCTTCTTTCTCTTGGGAACATTGACCTTATGAGCTACGTTACAACAATTGGTAACTTTCAATTTATTAATGTTAAACAAAATAAGTGGTTCTTCGCCATGATGCATTCTGATGAGGAATAAAATCCCAGCCACAGAGCAATGAGACTCTGGAGCACCTGCCACCAGGCATGATTGGACAAGCTCTTTCCCACTCTGTCCCCTGTCTCGTGCTTTCCACACACCTACAGCCACCAATTCACTCGTGACGTGCACTTAGAGCCATTGGAGGGTGCCTTTCTTAGGGCAGCATGCTCGATTTTTCTCTTTTTCCTTTTTTCTCCTTCTTTTGTTGTTTGTTGCCATTGTGATATTTTAAGGACCACAGTAGTAAAATAAAATCTGTCCCCGACACTGCCCTCAAATAAATGCTGCAAACAACTCAATCCCTGTATGATTCAAATAAAGTTGGATTTGGTTAAAATTGTCTACAGAAGTGTTCCTAATAAGAAAGTTGTGATGAACTTTCCCAATGAGGTTGCTTAAGCAAAGCGTGTCATAATTGTTCAGCTGAAACGGTGTGCAAGGCTGGAAGCAAGTTCATCTGCTTTCAACTAGTTTTCTCAAATGACTGTATTTAAAGGTGTATTTTGGATTCACAATCTCTTGGGTTCTATGTATATCTTTCTTAAATATTCTAGGGGAAAAGATAGCTTTGGGCTGTATGAATGTTTTATTTCTTATGTCTGTAATTATTGTAAAAGAATATTATGACTATACCTAAAACAATTTAATAGACTAGGTTTAAAACAAAGGCTTAAATTATCTGATATAACTTGAGAAATCACTTGCATTTGTTTTCTGAGTGAAGTAAAAGTTAAAGGACTAAGGGATGCTGGCTGACATTTTATAACTAATAATACACTGAGAATAATTAGCTGTCATTGATAAATCGACTATGAAATGATCAGTAGAATTAATACAAGACTTCTTCAATAAACTTTATGAATTCTGACAGAAACAAAGACATTTTGCAATGGTCATAATTATGATCAATAGTTTAAATCATTCATCTTTACCAAAATGTGGTTGATCTGTTTTGTACATTGCAAGCTAATTTTAATGGAAAAATGATGTGACTAGTAATATATTTCTTTCTACATTTAGAAATAAACTTTTAGCTTTTTATTAAATTCTTTAAACTATTCAGAATTTTTACCCATTAATTATGATATGATCCAGAGAAAAAGATATTCATTCTTTCTCAATTTAAAGATTAAAAAAAAAGAAATATCAAAATTGCCAATTTTTTTTAATTTAATGTAATTTGTGCAGGCTTCTACATTTGCTATTAAACTAGGCTTGTAATCCATATCTTCTTGAAGTGAAAAAAGAGAACTACCCTTATCTTTTTAAGGTCTTCTAATTTTGTGCTGTTTAGGAAAAGTTCGTTAAAATTAACTTAGAATATCCTACAGAATTCCATAAAGGAAATTCTGATTTTTGACACATATCAAAATGCAATGAGTATCAAAAATCAATTTAAAATGTTTACTTTTTGAAAATGAAGAATATATATTAAATGCATAAATGAAAGGAATATTAAAATCATAGTAGATTATAAGAAAACAGGACTTTAAATGCTCACTTCAAGAATGAATTTTAAACACAAAATTGTGTACTGTGTGTTTAGGCATTTCAGTTATAAGGAGAGTTATTTGTGGAGTTATATATCTACAAATAAAGTGTGGGGTGAGAGGGGTTAGGCTAAGCTCTGTTTAAAACTTTTGTGCGTATTTTAAAATTACAAGGACAAAAATGCACGTAAAGTAACGTAAGTTACAATGTTCACTTAAAAATTCATTCACAAATCATTTGAAAAAATGTAGAATCGAGCTTCTTAATTAAACAGCTAGCTTTTAATTGTTAGGCATCTGGCTACCATTCATTTACTCCTAATCTTGGACAACAAATCATTAGATTTTCTTGCATGGTTCTGTAACATGTATAACACCAAGACAAGGGTAAGGCTTGTTAAACCTATCAGAAAGGGACACGTTTTACCCTAACGGGGTATGTCATTTTGGTCTGACAAAGTTTAGATATTTATTTTTAATGATCTGAGAAAGATGTTTAATTTAGGCCTTATGGAAACTCCATATCCAATTGTAAATGACTAAACATTATAATATGGAAATGAGAATGCTATGCAGTGTACCAACTAGTTAGTTTAAGCAGTGTTTTAACCTACAAACCACAATTTTCATTGAGTGCTATTCTAATACTATGAGAATTATGATACTGCCAAGCCAAGGAATTGGTTAAACCCGTAGCTACACTAACTCCGTCCTGTGATCTTCTCATTTGTCAGTTTCCTTCCTTCCCCAAAAGCCCACTTGTCCCGCTATCATAGTCTCTGCATCCAAATTGAATGATCACTGTACTTAAAAGGAAAGGTTTTTAAGAGAATATTCATTCTCACTGGTAGCATTTTCTCAAATTTCAAAATGTACAGTCTCTTCATTAACTACCTTTCAATTGTATCTAATGATCTTGATTTTGACTAACTTTTTTTTCAGATCTAAGCACTCTTGGATATTACTTTAAAACTGTGTCTGTGACTTGCCTGCTGCCAGTCAGGCCCGGATGGCATCTCTGCCATGGGTGTTGCCACAGGGCCAGTTCTGTCCTGGGAAGATCACAGAATCCAGGTGGAGTATGACATGCCGGTCTCACTTGATCAAGTCACAGACCACGTTTGTTCCTGAAACACACACAGAGCATCCTCCTCTGGCCGAAGCTGGTTGGGAGTTTATTGCTTATTCATTTCCTGCTCCCTTGCAAATTTTGCTTTTAGATGATGTTTCCCCCTTTCTTTTTTTTTTTATATTTACTTTTTTAATTGTGACAAAATACAGGTCACATAAGATTTACCATCTTCACCAGTTTTTAGTGTATAGTTCAGTGGCATTAAGTGCATTCACGCTGTCGTGCAACCATCACCACCGTCCATCACAGAACTCTTTTCATTTTGTAAAACCAGAAACTCTGTCTCCATTAAACACTAACTCCTCATTCCCCTTTTGCCTCAGTCCCTGTCAGCTACCATTCTACTTGAGGACTGAATTCTTTTCTTTTGCCCAAAAATTCCTTTCTAAGGGGGCCTGGTGAGTCATGCCTACAAATGATAAAATCTCACTAAACAGGTTTTGTTAACCCAATATAATGTGGTTTACTTCCCAACTGGATTGTGGTATAGCATCGCATGAAAGATAGAAGACCCTCATCTTAACCCCTTTCCGCTGACTCCTGGTCATTTAGACAAAGCCTGACTCTTTCAGCCAATTGTCAACTAAAGAATCCCTAAACCCACCTGTGACTTGTAAAAGCCCCTGCTTGAAGATATCCTGCCTTTTTGGGCCAAACCAATGTATGTCTTCCATGTATTGATTTATGACTTTACCTGTAATTCCTGTCTCCCTGAAATGTGTAAAACCAAACTGTGACCCAACCACAGCGAGTCCACTTGCTCAAGGTTTCTTGGGCATGACTCCGGGCCATGGTCCTAAAATTTGGCTCAGAATAAACCTCTTTAAATTATATTACAGAGTTTGGCTTCTTTTCCGTAAACGTATTTTTCCCCCTTTCTTCATGCCTTTCTATTGCTGACTTTCCAACGCTGTAAACTGTAGGACATAGTAAAGAGAATCTAAGAAACTGCCTATGAAGTAGTCACGCTTACAGGTCACCCTCAGGGGGCAACATTAAGGACAGCTCCAACGGACTCATGCACAGCAGTCGACGCTGAGTCACCACGCGGCACGTGTTGGCAACTGATGCGAGTTTAGCTCATTTTTCTTTCCTAGATGCCATCCTGTCCTCCCTTCTCCCACGCCAGCCCTACTCCCCAACTCTTCTCTTCTGTCCTTAAAAAATATGACACAAAAAGAACAGTAGTATTTTACATGGGAAAGACACATTTTTGTTCTTGCAGTATTATTGATACTTTACCACAATGTCACAGTTAAGTGCCTAGAAAACCATTTAACATTTTACTTATTAAAAATCATCATTTCATAAATGAAATATTTTTATTAACTTCATAGAAGTTGGCTTTTCACCATTATATAAACCCCTTTGTTACCATTCCATTTATATAAATAAATATTAAAGTGGTATTTGGCATATATGAAAAGTATAGAATTCCTTTTCTTGTTATTGATGTTTGAAAAGTAATAACACTTCTTGAATTAAGCATACATAAGTGAGAGGAGGAATGACAGAAGAAAAACAATATGTGTATCAATGCAGGTATATGTTCTTTTGACTATTATTATTGTATGATATCTTAAAACATTGTAACAAGACCCTTGGTTCTACTTGAGATCTATGCTTATTTAAGACTAAAATGATATACTTATATATTGTTTCTATATAAAGTTAAAAATGTAATAATGATCTGATCTATATACTGAAAAAAAGCCTCAGCATAAAGTACTCACAAAATAAAACTAATAAATTGAAAAATATCAAAATATTTGCTTAGAATCTGTGTATAATATACAGGTTCTATACAATTCCAATAATGATGTGTTTGGGAAGAAATGTCTTAATTTAAGATAATAAAGAAATAAAAGGAGTTTAGACCCATTAAGAAGGCTACCGGTAAAGGTATAGTTAAAACAATCAATGTCAAATGCAATAATCTTTTTGTTATCTTCTGTGTTCTACTTTAGAATTGTGTCATTTTTATATCACAGTCGTATCAAATTGTCATTCCTGAAAGACAACAGGACACTACCACAGACCCTGAAATATAATATGTGAATTCCTTGAGCAAATCCACAGTACTCTATACCCTTTCAGAAAAAGATTTTGGAAATTTTCCTTAATAGATATTTCAGTTGTGAAGCAGCATTTACCAGATTTGGTTTGATATAAAATGATGGAAGCCTCATCTGAGAACATTGACACTGATAATTTCTTAGTTTCCTTAGGGACATCAAATTCAAATGTATCCAAAGAAAATCAGCAATATTTTGAGGGATATATTTGGAAAATGTCAACATTTTCTTGTATTCAAAGTTATAAATAAGTCATATTTATAACTTAAGCTTCAAATATATTTGCTGTTTTTACTTATTTTACTGCTCCTTTTTTTTTTTTTTTTTTTCCTCCAAATATTGTACAAAGAACTTGTGGCTCATTTCATCATGTTTCAGGCCAGGGCAGAATTCAATGGTTTAAGTAACATTTTCTGTAGTTAATATAGTTTGATGTTTCTTAAGCTAAAAAAGTATTTATTTTTCCTTAACAATTTGGTATATGTTGATGCATTTAAACCAAATCATTCAACTAACAACCAGCCTCATTTCACTTGAACCAGAAATTTGTGAAACAATTTTAAAAGGCTATAGTTACCATTGCAGTGTGTTTATCTGAAGCACAATAGAAAATTAACTCAAAACACTGATAAAAAAAATCACGTAACATTAATGTCGGTGTTTCTTGTCATGCAACGATAACCTCAAAACACCCCCTTTGGTTTATAAGGATGACTGCAGCTGAAGGCTGTATTTGACTTTTCTACGTTTAAGAAACATTTTTTATCAGTTTAATGAACAATTTTTTTTTTTAAAGTAAAATTTGTTTACTCAGATCAGATAAAGTTTCAGGTATTTTATTCATAATCTTCTACTTATGTATATTGACTTTTTTTTTTTATTGGTTTTCTTTAAGAGTTCCATATTAGGATGTCAAAAATTGTTTGCAGAAATGAAAGTATCCTCATTATGCTAATTTAAGTTCCACTGATAAGCATGTTCTGTTTTATAAATTACATCCTCTTGTCAGAAGTCAAAATGTATTTGAATAACTTCATGGAAATTGTCACCAGGATTTAAAATAGAGTGCCTTCTATACCTTTGTTGATTTAATTCGTGGGCTTAAAAATGGACATATATTTATTTTAAAATGTGCGCATGATTATTTTATCACAAATGTTATCTAAATTAAACCTAGATGCAAGTGTAATGTTCATGTATATTTTGATAAAGTTTTGCATTTTATAAATGTTTTAATTTTCTCTGTTTAATAAAATATGCTAAATAGTAATAGTTGCTGTATATTTTAGTGCCAACAAGTTTGTTTCCTACATACTTGAAATTTTCCTAAAGGGTAAAATAAATATACATGTTTTCACAAAATTATTAAAATATCAAAAATTAAAATGAAAAGGGGCTTTGATTTGTGAAAATCATTTCCTGTTCACCAAGAAAAAAAAAAGCATTTCAATTTGCATTTACATGTCATTTGCTGGAAAACAAAATGCAGTTCTCATTGAAATTGAGAATATTTACAAATATTTCAATATTGAATAAATGATTTTTTAAATGTGAGCTAAAAAAACTGATAGTTTTAAACTTACTACTTAAACCATCAAAAGAAATCTGAAAAAGAATTTAAGGCATATGCTGACATAATCATTTTATTAGAGGAAAAAAATGTATTACATTGCCTTTTCAACCATTCCTGATAAAAGATCAGATTTCATTAAAAAAAAAAAAAATATGTCCTGTACAGAGCATTTGGGTTTTGTGCTCATTTGATTTTACTTTCAGAATGACCAGTACTGCTGTTAGAGTAATCTTTGATGTTACAAAAAGTGGAAAAATCAAAGTGAAGAGCTAAATCTGTTCATTTTTCAAACATATTAATCTTGTCAAGATAATACATAAAAATCAATCCTTGAAATTTTTTCCAGAGTTCTTTCTCCTTTCTTTTATCCAAAATATGCAACCACTTAGGAGGATAAAGCAATGTGGATAACTTCAGAAAAAAAAAAAGTTATATTTTGGCTAAATATATATTAAAATGGCTCAAGTGGCCTAAGTTTGCATGGTTAAAAATGATCTGCTTGTGTAACTATTGGCATTTGTCATATATGCTCAGCTCATATGTATGGCAGACTGAGAATTTCTTGTAAGGCTTTTTTTTAACAATTCAACTGAGTTTCAAACCCCTGACAGTAACGAATACAAATTGCACCAGCCCCCAAAAAATTGTTGGGGCTAATTTTAATATTAATGAATTCTTTACAACCTCAGTTCAGCGGTTTCGATTAAGCTTTAATTAGTAGCCAGAGGGGGATCCAAAACAAAAATAAGGAGTTGAATTGCTAATTAAGTTAGTTTGATGAGGTAGAGTTTTAGTAAAAGACTGGTTGTTGTTAGCTGTGCAAGTTCTGACAAGCTAAAAATACTAAAGATTATCGTTATTGTAACTAACATTCTACATTACCACCAGCTTTCTTCACGGAGCAGACAGTTCATTAGAGTACGATGCTTTTGTCTGCCAGTCCTGGAATTAAAGCCTTGTTAGTAAGAGAACGGTGTATGGGAACAGGAACCCAAGACAAGCCCAAGGAACTTTTAACTTTGGTTATAAATTAACTAGTTATTAAACCCAACTGAATAAATCTATTAACAGGTTTTTGTTTTTGTTTTTTGTCATCCACTGCAGTTTCTACAAAGATCTTATTCATTAGAAACTGATGTTCCAAAGGAATTTGCTTTATACTCTGTGAATGGTGAATATATTTTTCTTTATGTTCAGGTTCTGACCAACTTCCAAAATTCCACAATTCATAATGAATTTGAAATTTAAAGAGAGCTAAAAACAATGAGAACCTGCCTACTATTCCAAGATAAAATATACCTTCTCCTAGACCTCTGCTGATACTCATTGTATCTAAATAATGCCTGACAAGTTTATTTTAATTATTTGAACACTCTCAATAATAGGTTTTATTAAAAAAAAAAAACTTGGATGATTATTATTTCAAAGCTGGAAATTAACCCATTGGTATAATTGGCTAGTACAATTTGAATTCTCTCAATTCTAGTACAATTTGAATGCTCTCCTTGTACCCCAAAGACTACTAATTATCCCCCTGAAAGCTCTCTGGTGATGGGAATTCGCCCAGACTGCACAAGAGGAATGTGAACCATCTTTTTGAGGATTGTGGAGAATGTAATTTGATTTCTCCATACTCCAATGTTTTCTATAATTTGTATTTTATCCTTTTGCTTAAGGTTTCAAAGCCTACAAACCCAATAACTTAGGGATAAGAGAAGACAGAAAAATAAATGATATTGTTTCTGAGGTATTAAATATAAGCCCGGCTATCGGAGCTGCATGGCAGTCGCGAATCGTAATCAGGTACTTTGACTTAACACTGTTTTGTTTTATAATAAGGTGGTTGCCATATGTTGGAAAACCTATCTGCCTGTATCTGAGGGGCTCCGTACCTCTGTAACAAATCCAAAAACTCATTTTATAAAACCTTAAATCTACCCATTGTAATGTAGCTCCACAAGTGTAAATCCGCATCAAACTTTGCTCATGAATGTGGCTGGAAGATTACCTATATTATCATTGAAAGCTAAAGGGAAGCAGTGAATTAGAATGCAGTGGATCTAGCAAAAAGAACTTTCAGTAAATCTTCTTTTAATGCATAGTTTACAATTTTCTTTTGCTCAGCATGAAACTGATTAAGATCCCCCTTCTAAAGAACATTTTCCCCCTCACATAGACGCATTGTTTAATATAGTTTCATCCCCCAATACTTGACAAATCAGAATTTCAATGCTGCAAATGTGATGCTTGTTTAACAGCAGCAGAGAGTATTAATAATTTATCTATTTGAATGTAGAATAGGTTCCAATTATAGTATTTCACATGGTGCAGCAACTGAACACACATTCTCTTAGTGGTGAAATCTTCAGTGTAAGCAAGTTGCTGGTATCTGCTAGAGGAATTCAGAAATGGACACACACAGTTAAATATTTTCATTAATTGCTACTTAAGAGTTACAGTATAAATGATTAAATATTAGAAGTTAAAATTTAAGCAAGTAATAATACAATGAAAAGAAAACTAAGAAAAAACTTTTCTTTAAACCAACACTATTAGTTTCTAAAGATAAACTCTGTTCTGGAAATCCATGAAATTATGAATGAGAATGCATCTTAAACACTTGATGTTGTAAAAAAAATGTCTCTTTAAAAATATATACTGTAATCAGTTTGAGGCAAGGTATATAAAAGAAAATAATTAGAACATTAAAACGTTTGTTTAAATATCTAGCTCATAATCTATGATTATGTTTCTGAGATAATAAATTAATTAGTCTAGTAAGTCAGAGTCAACTTAAAATATTAACAAACAAAAAAGTCAAATAAAACTCTATTGAAAGGCCTTTAAAAAGGTAATGAGGGTCTTGTTTTACCAATACATTATTTTCTAGTTTCAGTATAGACAAAATATGAAAAGAAACACAAAACACAGATTTTAAAAGTAGAAATGGAGATTATGATTCCTTGATTACAAAATATAATATCTCCAAAGGCTTATTAGAGTTTTGTTCCTAAACACTTATTAGAGTTTAATATCCTTTTCTTGCTGATAAGATATTAAAGGATGTTACTTAAAGTAGGATTTATTCTTTTATCTCACAAAAATATCCCTGACTTTAGACACACAAAGTTGAACAGAGGGCATACCAGGAGAGTTATACTCTGGGATTTGGATGTGAAGAATATTTAAAATGCCATAACGCTACATAGTTATGGGATTTGTTTTATTGATGTTTTTAATATTTTCTTTCATCTCATAAAATTCTACCTTTTCATATCATTCATGAATATAACTGATGAGATATGCATGAAAATATGCACTTACTCAGAAAAAAATCAAACACTGTGTTCCAAGGAAGCATCATGGAAACAGGTATTTTGGGGGCTGAGCTTCTCTGTCCCGGGATATGTATAGATTTCACTCTGCAGACCCAGGTGTCCTGCTTCTTATCCTCAAGGTGAATCCCATAAAGTCCTCTGAGTCACTACGTGTGAACTTGAAGGAGATTAATGTATATGCTAACGTGAACTGTCCTCTTAAGATCAGATTGCTTTCACAATTTTAAAAGTAGAGAGATCCTTGAGAAAAAAAAATGATAGAAACCCTTTAAATTATATTTTAAATTATTAGATGATATTTTCATGTCACAGACTTTTTTAGGCATAGAGGAATTAAGAAAATAAGTACATGTATTTCTCCTACTTGTCATCTAGCTCTGTAATTCTGAAAGAAGCAACTCTTCTCTTTCGCATTGATACAGAATTTTTAGGTTTCTAGAGAGAGCAAGACTGCTTCGATCCCAGAGAAAAGAACCTATATGAGATTTTTTAAGTGAGTTTTAGGAAAACAGTAGAGCTGCTTGTCACTTAGCTTTAACACTTACTTAATCTATCCTTAAGTAAATAAGACAGCTGCAGCATGCAAAAGGCATCCTTTCAACATAATCACCTGTTTTATAAAACTACCGCAGGTATTAGATTTTTAGCAAAGTAAGTGCTGTAGGAATTTGGATTACTATACCCTGGTGTTTTTTTTTTAGAGATTTTAACATTCTTGTATCTTAAAGATTTATTTGGTCTATAACTTGATGCTAGCATTTCTTAAGTACTTACTAGTGCCTAGTTCTGTGCTAAAACTTTCCACAGGATTATCTCGTGTCACCTTTAAATAACCTTCGAAGGTTACTAACATGCTTAGCTTCTCACAATGCATGTCTGTCTCTGAGCACTGAGCTTCACCATCTCCCCTGAAAATGGGCATATTACTGCCTCCGGTTGCATGTATGTCCCCCCAGCTATCCAGAACTTCACAGCAGCATCTGTGTGACACAGGAGAGGAGGTAAAGGACGTGTCACCCCGCGGGAATTTGCTGTGCAATGTGGTGGTAAAAGTGGAAATTGAGCTTTCAAAAAGATTTTGTTTGCTATTTTGATGCTAAAGGAAAGGAGATAAACAATCTAGTCTCTGTGCCACACACCATGATGGTTTTAGGCCACTACCTGGTGAAGTGTCTGGCATGTACCACACAGTTGATAAATATTTGCTGATGGATGAATGAATAAATGAATCAATGAATAAAACGTCTCTCTGGAATCAAAGGCACCTGTTATATAAATTATTTAACCACACAAAAAGGGGCACTGACAACACCCCTTCTCTGGAAATGGCAAAGTGGACAATGAGTGTTTTAGCTGACTTGAGAATCAGCAGAGGGCACAGGGCAGCAGACAAGGCACGAGGTCCCTGCGTGACTGATGGGAGGTCTGCCCTGGAGAAGGGAGCCTTAGCGCTGGTATCGGCTCCCTCTGTAGAGAAGGGAAGAAGCACTTTCGGAAAGGCCATGTCCTTCACAGGCGCCTGTGGCCCTCTGTAGACAGACTTGGTGAGATGCGAGGAAGGGCACCAGGCTAGGATTGGAAACAGATCCTTTTGGCTTGGGACACCATCGCCCACAAGCCACACCTTTCACAAAACTTAGGAGTAAAGTTCTTGTTTACCTCCAAGCTGGTTGAAGAACCACTTGAGGCAATTTGCGTTGGAATCTCTTGTTAAATAGTCAAGTGCAAGACAAGCCCAGGTAAGGAATCTTCCCACTGACATTTACTGGGAACTGTGGAGCTTGGGGTTAGGGCACTGTCTCAGATTAGGGCAGGGTCCCCCCCACCCCCAGCTCTGCCTCTGCTCCCTGGCTGGCCACTGGTAAGTGACCAAACCTCAGTTTTGTCATGGATTAAACAAGCCACATTGCACTGCCTGTCTCTTGGGCCTACTGTGAAGGTGCAGCGAGAGGCGCCCTGTCCCCTACCTGGCGGCCGGCTGGATGGGAGCAGCTGTGAGGCTGTGTGGAGCGTGTCCCATGTACCTGGCCCCGTGGTGCAGAGTCATGCAAACGTCCTTTCCAGACAAAATGACAGAGAGAAAACAATCCTTTGGTGATTTTTCCAGGCTGCCCTGAATACTGCGGGCAAGAGCTAGAGGGCAATGGCTCCCCCTGACCCGCTAAAGTCCCTTGCTCTGTCCCTTCCTCGCTGCCTTTCATGGCATCAGTAGGACCCCACGGTCAGGGCCCTGGAGGCGGAGCAGCCTGGGTGCATGTATCAGGGGCATAAGGGGGGCAACTGTCCTCACTGTTCCTATGCCCCCTTTAGTCATCTCATCCCCGAGACGCACTTAAAATATGCCACAACCCTGGAAAAGGCAAGCTGCTTCCTGCTTCCCCACCTCGACTCCCTCTGGAATAACACAAGATTCAGAGCAGTTGTCCCACAGACCGCAGCCCACGTCAGAAATACGAGGGCCGTTTTCCTCTTCACCAAAGGCTCCCTAAGGAGTGGCTTTCACTTCGAGAGGCCCCGCAGCCTGTTTTGATGTTCCCTTTGGGTGGCAAGTTCACTTGAGGCACCAGTGCAGCCCGCGCTCTGCATTTAGCCTCCAACTCCCACTCTGTAACCAGACTTCCTACAGACACTGCTTTCTCCCCAAAGGTGTGTAAAGCAGGGAAGAGACAGGAAGGCGTGGAGGGGAGATTGTCAGCATCTTCAACAGTAATTCTTGCAATCCTACAGTTCAGAAGAAAAGGGGGCTGGCAGAGTACCACTACGTCCTGAGACAATCCCTGGAGAGAGTGGAAGAGGAGGGAGCGCACCCTAGAGAAATGAGACTAGTTGTCCACCTAAGCCTTCCAAACCCTGGCAGAAAAAGCCTTTCCCCTAGGTGTGAACTCTAATTACTTAATATACAAACACAATAGTTATCAATGTTGCCCTTTCTGAAAGCTGCCACAGAGTGTGCACGTCAGGCAATTATCTGAAAACCTCAAGCCAGCTGACACCACATACTTTAAAACTACATGAGCAACACGTTAGAGAAATGCTAAAATACAAGGTGGGATTTGTTGTCATTCTTTAACTGGCTCTATTCTGAAAATTGCTCAGACCAACGCACACATTTTAGGAGACACTAATACACTAGTTTCCAAAGGATACATTATACCTATATTCACCATGACCACTATAGCAGTCTATGATTTTGTCTGAAATGAGATAAGCATATTATGTTTTCTAGAATTGCAATAATAGTTATAATCAAATGAACTTAAAATAAATGTTCTCCCTAAAAGAGGATGTATTACATTATCGTATGGCTATTTGTAAAGCTCATCATTTTATAAAAACTTTTCCCTACTGAATTTGCAAAGCTAAGGGACCAAGGACAGTGTCCAGTCTCAGTTGGGTGACCCTGACAGAGGAGCTTGCTGTCACAGATGTGGACACAAATAACATGACCACATTTCCATTCATTGTATACGCCGAATCAGTTATGCCATCTCTTGGCTCCAGACAGAACCAACCCGGGAAAGACAAAAAAGATTGTTCTTTTGTCCTTCTTTACAAACTATCAGATCCTATTTCTGAAAATTAAGGTCCAGTACGATTCTTATTCACAAATAATTGGCCAACAGCTTTGTGGCCAGGGGGTTAAGGAGCTGACAGGCAGATTCATAGCAGACCTCCCTGAAGAGTGAGGGGTCGGGCCCTGAATTTGCCTGCTGAGGTCATAACCTTTGATGGAGCACACAGCGGTGGCAGACAAAATACAGCTTTCTTACCTGCTGTGATTTTAAAAGTAGCTAAAGCCAAATAAATTATTTTGATCACTCTCTCACGGTTAAAAAAAATCAGAAGTATATCTTTAGTAATAAACTACGACTTCATTAGAATGTTTCAAATAACAGGATTAGAGAAGAATGTGTCAATAATTGGCAAAGGTTTGTTGTTCATTAATTAACACCTTTGCATGAATATAAACCTGTTATTCTCACATATTATAGGTGAAAGATTACTATTAAGTCACGACATTTATTAATATTGTTTTGTGAATTTTTATAATTTACATTTAATAGGTTGATTCAAAGACATTTCAAAAAATATGTCTTTCAAATAAATGTTATCTGGGTGAAAAGATGATGGTGCTTTAATAGTTAATGCCTATAAAAATCCCTGAGGAAGAAATTAAATAGGATAATTCTTTTCTTATATAAAATTGCACTGATTTTAAACTTGCCTTCATTTTTTCATTTGCCTTTGTAGAAACAAATCATAAATGGTAATCTAGTTATAATGGGTCATTCAGGTTGTTTTTCGCCAGAATTACTCTGGCCGACTAAAGTAAAATATTAACTCTCTCCAAGAGGAAACAGCAGTTAGAAGAAAAATTGATAAGCCAAATGCAGTTTATAGAACTCCAGTGCTGTTTTGTTAAGTTTGTCACAAGTGAACAGTGTATATTAAAAAGTTAATAGAAACATAAACATGGTTTTCCTACAGTTAGCTATAATCTAATTTTCACTCAAAAACATAGTCAAATTACATTTTCATTTTTTTAATCCCTTTAAAAATAATACCTTTTTTCATTACAAACTTATGTTGAAGGAACACGCTATTCTTCGTTTGAGATGACTGAGCCAGGATCAAGTCAAGAGGAGAAATGGCTTGCTATGTTTATCTATTTCTAGTTAGACATGGCAAACTGTGGTGCTGATCACTCAAAGGTGAAATCTGATGTCACCTTTATCCTCCAAGAAAGTCAAACAGACGAAGAATAATTATGTGGTAAGATAAAAAACCTATGTAGGTTTTTTCTAAATTTTAGTTTGTTACCTTGTTTATGTGGAATTTGCCGATGTCCCATGTATGTTTGAATTTAAAGTAACCGTTAGAATCGTGATGGTTTATTCCTATTGAAAATCTAAATACATGGCAAATAAACCCAAATGCATTTAAGCATTTAACTTGGTTGAACGTTTTTAAAATGCAGTTTCATTATCAAGCACCCATGTTATTTAATGCAAAGATACAAAATTCATGATACTAAATCATGGGATGAATAAATTACTTATTTTGAGTAATAAATTACTTTAAAAATGTTTGTTTTGAAGAGAAATCAGAAATAATCTTGTATTCAAGCCGTATAGGTCTTTAAATCACATTACTCATTCAGTGAAAATAATTTACGGTTAAGAATGTTTGTCAGGGAGTGGTGGCTCACTCCTGTAATCCTAGCACTCTGGGAGGCCGAGGAGGGAGGATCTCTGAGGTGAGAAGTTCGAGACCAGCCTGAGCAAGAGTGAGACTCTCCCCCTCCCACCTCTACAAAAAATAGAAAAATTAGCTAAGTGGTGCATGCCTGTAGTACCGGCTACTTGGGAGGCTGAGGCAGGAGGATTGCTTGAGCCCAAGAGTTTGGGGTTGCAGTGAGCTTTGATGATGCCACTGCACTCTACCTGGGGCGAGAAGGAAATAAAGAAAAAAAAAGAATGCAAACTTGGGTAAGAACGTAGCTTATAAATACATGAACATTATTTGCAGGGAAATTTTCTATGGCCTAGCTCAGATTACACTGACTCAGTGCCCACCTAACGTCTTTTCCAAACCTTATGGTAAGTATGTATATGCATTTCTCACTCCATTCTGTTCTGTTCTTTTTTCATTAATCAAATTAAAAGACAGTTAAGGAACTGATTAGTCAGTTTTTTAAAAGGCAATTTAATTCTACTTTAAGAGAAATTTGACATCACTGGGACATTAACTCTTTCAAAACTTTCTGTTCCATATTTGACAACTCCGATGCTTCACACTTGACAACTAAATATCCTGGACTATTTATATTCTTTGGATTTCAAAATTCTATTCCTGTATCAGACCCATGTCAAGCAACACATTCTTAGGCTTTTTGGGGAGAATTTAAGCACATTTGGATAGTAAAAATAGATAACCAAATGAAAGCTTAGAAGTTCTCTTAAGAATTGTTGATGACTTTTTCATTTTTATCATGTTTACCAAATACGTTTGGTTAATGGGTTCATATTTGGGAACATTTATTACCTTTATTTTGATTATTACATATAAAAATAAAATATTGTATGTTATATATTATATATTCCATATAGCCCCATACATTATGTTGCAGATTATAGATAATATAAAAATATATAACAACTTTTACTCCAAAATAAAAGGTGAATCTTCAAGGCCAACTTGGTAAATATGTATATTGCAAATTTTAAGTTATATTGTAACAAAATTCCACAGTATACTGGAAGAATATCCCAGGAAATATAGTTTGAAAGAATGAGTTTAAGTATCCAAGGCATTTAAATTTAGCAATTTAAAAAAATATATAAAATATATCATCCTAATAGTTATAAATATCACTGTTATTGTTATTAGTTAACATAAGCATTCAAACTTTAGTTTGAAAGTAAACATGTGCTACATATTTCTTGAAATTTTCACAAATTTACTAATTTCTGCACATTCTGGTGTATCTGCTCCCAAATTTGTAAAAGTTAACACAGCCTTTGTGCATGAAGAATTTTTAATGACTTTAAAAATAGCTTGCAGAATTTTGTTACACGGGAATGCAAAAAGATGAGTCATTTGTCTGAGAAAATAAGATGATAGTGAAGCCATATGTGTGCATATTACTACAAATTTTATGTATTAATTATCAACTAGGTGTGTGCTAAATTAATTCATCATTTTATTGACAATTTGGCAATTTATTATACAGCATTGAATAACTTCCTCACCATTCAATGGTCATAGTTTAGAAATACACGTTAAGTGTCACTTACCTGAAACACTTAGGATCAGAAGTGTTTTAGATCTCAGATTTTTTCAGATTTTGGAATATTTGCATATACGTAATGAGATATCGTGGGGATGGGACCCAAGCCTAAACACAAAATGTGTTTTATATACACCTTACACACGTAGCCTAAAGATAATTTTATACCATATTTTTAATAATTCTGTGTATATAACAAAGTTTTGACTGCATTTTGACAGTGACCCCTTCACATGAGGTCTGGTGAGGAATTTTCCACTTGCGGCATCATGTCAGCACTCCAAAACTTGGATTTCGGAGCATTTTGGATTTCTGGTTTTCCTATTAAGGATGTTCTTCTTGTAAATACAAGTTGGTGAGAATATTTCTTACCTAAATATGCCATCTAAATCATTAAATTATCCAGCTATAACTTGAAATATTTTGGCAAAAGTATCTAAGATCTAAGCCAAATCAATTAAGTAAATCAATAGCTGATTTTTTTAAGTCTCAAAATTTACGTATACTCTAAGAAATAACCCCTAGGTCTTTTCAGGTTGGTATGAGTTGAAAGTGTCTAAACACACGTCGGCATTTGAATGGCAGCATAAAATAAATATTAATATTCCTGAGGTCTGGGGATGAGAATCATTATTGCTCATATTGCATATGATATATATTTTACTTATATTTATGTGTGTGTGAATGCTTATATTCTAATATATGTGTTTTTGCCCCAAGATGTGACATCCCGAATTACAGTCCTGGTAATTATGATAAACCAATCGGTGTTCGAGATTATCCTTAGAAATTCATCATTTGGAGTATGAGGGGTGCAATTGCTTTGTTGTCTAGTCTCTTTCCTTTAGGATAAGGGTAAGGAAAATACACTAAACCTTTATTATAACATCTGTAGAAAAGTTTAATAATATTCTCTCAGTCTACTATGAGAATCATGGTAGATAATATATCTTCGGTAGGTCTTGTGTAAAAAAAATTCTAAAAATGCCATAGATTAAGGTATTCATAACCATCTTTTCTTTTATTGTTGAATATATCTAACCATTTTTCATCCCATTTGTGTTTTTAGGTTGTTCTATTTCTCAGGGTAAAGTATTCCTTAAATTTACTAAGTCTACATAAAATAATTACCCTAAAATTGCTTCTTAAATTCTTTAAAAAAGATTTTAGTAGATCATTGATCAGAAATCTTCAGGCAAAATCTGGAATGACTATTTTATAGAATATAAAAGATTATCCCCCAGATCTATTTTATCAGAAATATATTCACTATATATGTGTGCAAAAATATCAGTATAAAATATGACTATCTTCTAAGTGAACCAAACAGAACCTGAAACAAAAGTAAATCTTTGGTAGACCATATGCTTAGTCTAATAATGCTTTTGCTTCAAACACTTGGAAACCGCTGGTTTTTTTAGAAGTGGTTTGGTGCATCATCTATGAGCCTTCTTATTCTATAGTTACACTGTATTTTTGACTCAGAAAAGAATCTGTTAGCCTGGTCATTAAACTTATTTACCAAGATCAAATGACATTTTATTGTTTCAAATAAATTTAAAATAAATTTAATTCACACAGAAAAATACCTTTGTTATCAATAATGTTCTAAAGAATATACAACTAACTCTTAGAGAAATTCCCAAAGAAAAGTTCCAAGACTTGTTTGAACAATGGAACAGATTTATAAAATCTTGGAATGCTAAGACAAACAAACATGTTGACGCAATGGAAAATCTAACAGTAACTTTAAGTAATTCTTCAGTATTTATTCAGAGGAAGTATTGACATTGCATGGGGAAGCCTTCCTCCTCCTTTCATCCCATCATGGAATGTCCACTTAGCAAAAGAGAGTCCTATGGTAAACAGAATTGGCCCTTCTCAGATGACAGCTGGTGGCCATTTATCAGACCAGATCATCGGTTCTGTGATGTGTCTCCATTTCCCACATCCCAAAAGGTTTATTCTTTCCAACTCAAACAAACCCATGTTGTGATATACATATGAGGGCTTCTGGTAAATACAATTTTCTCCATCCTGTTATATTTCCTGTGAAGTTTGAGTATCTCATATGTATTGGTCCCCAGTTTACACAGCCTTTGTGCAACTCTGATTGGTTATATGAATTCTATGCGTTGCTCACAATTGGTTATAATACATTCTTTTTCATAGCCACAGTTTATAGTTTCAAAAGAGTTAACTTAGCTCACCTCAGAGGCTATTAAAGGATTGTCAAGGAGGTAAATATGCACTTCCCACGTTTGGAAATAGATTTTTATTTTTTGCTTTCCTACATTACTCATAGAGCAGCCCCAGATGGATACTAGATGGACTAGAAACTGCAGGAATGACGAGGTTGGCCTAAGGAACAATGACTTTGTTTTAGTTAAGTAGATCCCAAATACTTATCAGCTAAATGGTCTGCTTCCATTATGACTACCGTATGTTACTAAAAGATATATTTAAAATGGTAGTTTATATTATTATAGGAAAATGATGTGTCCAAGAGAATTTACTTTCATGAGAGCAGTCACATTGAAAGCCAGCAATGGTTTGTTCAATGAAAGCAAACGTGGGCTGAAAAAAATCTGGGGATATTTGATCTGCCTATAATATTATGCTTTAAAGTGGATAGGTGGGAAGTAATAATCTAACAGATTATGCACTTAGTCAGATTAAACTCTTTTTCAAAATAAAGATAAAAAAAGAAATTTGAGCATGGTTTTGGGAAAAATATTTAACAGACTGTTAGACTATTAATTATCCTAAGAAATAGTTGAAACAAATTTGAATACTATTAAATTATTTTTGTTGCCAATATTTAGAATATTAAATTTAAGAAAAGGAACTATATGAAGGTTTAAAAACTCTTTTTTTCATGTTAAAGCTTTATCCCTTATGTATGGTGTCCTTCAAATTAATCACAGAAGTTTCATTTTATCTTTTTCACAAACTTCTGTACTATCAATACCAAGTTTCTTCACATTAAATCATGTGGATACATGTAAAATTGTTTTACCAATATGAGTAAGATTAAATAAAAACTGAGTTAAGAAACATAATTTGTTAGACTGTTCTTGATGCACGCAATCAAGTATGGTCTTTAAGTAGGTACTGTCTATTAGAAATAAATAATATAACCATGCTGCTAGCTAGGCAATAATAAATTAGATTGCTAAGACATGCAGTTGAGTTCTTGGAATACATGTCTGATTTCCCTGAGAAAGTGCAAAGAATGATTTGGGTCAGTTGTTTTTTTTGCCAATTTTTTGGCAAACCTAAGTCAGGGGGTTGCTTTGGGGTAATAAACTATTTGCTTTTTGTAGGAAAACAATCTCACCAATTTGCAAGCTGTACCAATCTTGCTTTGCAAGTTGTATGAATAAGAAATTCAGTTCAAACCTTAAGAACAGTATGGCTAACTCGGGATGACTCCTGGAATTGATAAATAAATTCAGAAAAGTCTAAAACTACAAAATCAATGTATATAAATCAGTAGCATTCCTATACACCAACAGCAGTCAAGCTGAGAGTCAAATCAAAGACTCAATACCTTTCACAACAGCTACAAAGAAAATAAAATACCTAGGACTGTATTTAACCAAGGAGGTGAAAGATCTCTACAAAGAGAACTATGAATCACTGAGGAAGGAAATTGCAGATGATGTAAACAAATGGAAAAACATATTGTGCTCATGGATCTGCACAGTCAGCATTGTTAAAATGTCCATACTATCCAAAATGATTTACAGATTCAATGCAATCCCCATCAAAATACCAACATCATTTTTTGCAGATCTAAAAAAAATAATTCTACGCTTTGTTTGGAACCAGAAAAGAGCCTGAATTAGCTAAGGCAACTGTAAGCAAAAGGAACAAATCTGGAAGCATCACTTTACCACACTTGAAGCTGTACAACAAAGCTATAGTAACCAAAACAGCATAGTATTAGCACAAAAATAGAGACATACACCAATGGAACAAAACAGAGAACCCAGATATAAAACCATCCACATATTGCCATCTGATCTTTGACAAACACTGCAAATGAGGACCAATGAGCGGCTTCTTCATTTCTTGCCCATTATAGGTAAAACTAGGCTTTGAAGGTGCATCTGTCTTGAGAGTTTATTGTCTGGCAAAGAGCATTTAGAATGCTAAAGGATAAAAACAGGTGTCCCTAATCTTCTGACTTTGGAGAAGATGTTGAAAGTCTGAGTTTTAAGATAAGAGTCCATCGTCGCTTTAATTTGGCAGCAAATATTACTTTGTTTGGGGAGTTAACAGAAGACAGTCAAAAGATACTAAAATTTTGTTAACTAAATAAGCACTATTAACAAAGTGGTATTTGATTCTATAATGTTAGAAGTGAAATAACAAAGCTTGTTAAAGATTTGAAGTTAGTCATCTGTCATTATGTAGAAAACCCAGGATCTGCTAAAAAGGTTTCATTTAGCTTAAAGTTCCAAACCTTTAATACCAGATACAGAGTAGAATAAATTAAGAAACTTAAAAAAAGAAAGCAAAATAATAATGAAATAAATGCATCTTCTAAATCAATGGTTTTCATTATCAATATCCTATTGTAGATAAAATATATTCTCTTTCTTGGAGGGATGACAAAATTTTTACAATTAGGCTACAATGCAAGCATTTTTTTGCTTAATGTGGGCTTTAAACACATCACTCATGCCTTACCTTCCTATTCCATTGTTCTAAGACATTGACCATACTACAATGCTTTTCAAATTGTCAACATCTACAATGTTGAGAACTGCCAAATAGCAAATCAACCTTTATAATTAAAGTTGACAAGCTGACAAGAAAAATGAGTGTATACTTGCATATATATATGAATTTTTATGTCACATTGCCGTCTGTGCACTTTTTTGCTTTTTGTCAATAGCCGAAGGCTCGTTTCTCTGCACCAGAAGCATGCTATATGCCAAGGTCTTCAGACAGCTCCCCTTCGCCCTAGTGAGTCTGCTGATTAATTTTGGATACTTTTCTTAATTAACACCCCAAAGGAGGTCTAGATTATCTAGCCTATAGTCCATGAAAAATAAGTGAATCTGAAGAATAATGACCCAGGGAGACAGGCATGCTCTCTTCAAATGATGTTATAAGAACATTGAGTCTCTCTCATGTCAAGACTGTGTCAGGCAATGCCTAGGGAGCATGTAGGCCTTTAATCAGGGCAAAAATAAAGATTTGTGTTAGTCTAATTTAATTTTCTTTTTGACAAGGAAAGGAGTGATAGATGCCCCTTGACAGATGAAACATGGCGCCTCAATGCAGTCAAGGTTGCCATTGGCCTTGATTAGTAAGTGGTCCCATTTTGACCTCCAGGCAGAAAAGTTGATGAATGAGAGAAGAAAGTGAAGCAATTATAATAGTAGGATGAAGTAGGAAACTAGCTAATTGTATCCAAATCTGTGAAACCTAATCATGGAACCAAGAAATACGAAACTCATGGCAGTTTTAGTAAGTATGTTTGAAGACCTGAATCCTTTACATGCGAGAATCACAACAGATCAACTCTGACAATATTAGTTCCACAAACAAAATTTAAGTTCGTATCTTCAAATAACCTTTTCTGAGGAGCAATTTTATAATTATTTTTTTATACCAACTGTTGCATCTATCTCTAATTTCTGGGCCACATCAAAAGTAGGTGAAAAAAATCTATCATGACTTTTCTAGCAAAAAAGCTAGAAACTCAAGCTGACCTAGACATCCAGTAAAAATCATCTCAAAACCAGTGTCTTCAGTGTATTTTTCACTGAATTGCATCCTAGATCACCTGACTTTGCATAGAGTAGTTAGGGAGCGCTTTCAAAGCTGAGTCACATAATTGCTACTGTTGTGCTAGTTGAACTCAGCACTGAGCAGCTCCACATTTAGAAAAGCATATGCCATCCTATCTGTTCCTCTTCAGAGGAGAAAAAAATATCTTCATGTTGATACTATATATTCCATTTTTACCCTTACTAACAAAATGCTGAAGTTGTTTTCTCCTCATCATTTGGATGTTTAAAACCTCTAACCTGCAAAAGTCTGTTAAGTAATCTATTTTTAACACTTTGCCATGATGAAATATGGATGCATTTTATTGCATTTCTTAATCTCAAATAAGAATGAACAGTCATAAATTAAAGTAACAGTTAAGCATGTTACCATTTCAAGACAGAAATTTTTTAAAAAAGAAGAAAAGTAATTGTATAACAAGTTATTCAATTTGAAATACAAATGCCTGCTTTCATGTATTCATTTATTCAGTCAGATAGGCAATGGAAAATTATCGAGTGCTTTGTATGGGTCAAATGTTGAAAAAAACACTGTGCCTACAAAATGAATATAGCAGCTCACAAAATGGCTGCAAATTTCCCATTCCTGTAGGTATACTTCCTTTGCAATTTGACATTGCCACTTTTCTTATAAAATAGTGGAGTCCATTTCTCTACCTTTTAAATCTTGGCTTGCCTGTGTGCTGTACTTTGGCTAATAGGCTGCTAGAAAACATGAAGCAAACTGAGCCTTGAAAAGCACCTTTGAATTAATGTTTGGAAAGGGAAACCCTAGAACATCAAAGTTTTGGTGATGACAGAAGAAAGAATCAAGAATAAGAGACTAATGGACTGAGCTGTTAATCATCCTGTTGTATTTATAAAGACATTACCCTAATATAAAAAATATCTGGTATAAATATATGCATGCTATGACTATTATTATCACTATAAACAGATATAATTGAATTACTATTAACAAGATATTATTAATCAGCATGCTAAAATACTAATCCAAATTTTGAACTGCCTTCCAAGTTTTCACCTTTGAAGTGAATACTTGTATTTCCATATTACTAATAAAGATCATTTTGAAAATATTTTTTGGTAATTTTGCCATAGTCATTGAATGATGTATGCAGGGAAGTATATCACATTGTTAAAACTACTGGTTTCAACTGAAATTATATTATCCAAATTTATCTCTCACCTATCTAAATGCTTGGACAAATTCAAGATAATAAATATATTAATTAAATAATGTGCTGTCTTTGGATATATTCAACACACTGTATTGCACCTTTAATGTTTACTTTCTAAGAACATATAATAAATGTGGTAGAGATAATTAAACAGTTGAATAACAAGAATGTAAGTAATAAGATATTCTAATGAAAATGATGTGACTTGATCCCTACCACACAGCATATACAAAAGTCAATTCCAGTTGTACCGTAGATCTCAACACAATAAAACAATGCATCTTCTAGATGGTTGCATAGGAGAATACCATTAAATCTTTGATGTATAAATATTTTCTTAAACAAGATACAAAAAGTAATAACCATAAATTAAATTATTTATAAATTGTACTACATTAAAATTATAACATCTTTTCTCAATGACACCATAAGCAGAGTGAAAAAGAAAACCACAGAGTAGAGTAAAATATTGCAACCTGTAAAACAGCAAAGGGCTCCTATCTAGAATATATATAAAGAACGATAGTATTATTTTTAGAAACACTGAAGATTCAGTAAAAAACGACGCATAAGAAACTTGAAAATGCAATTCATAAAATTAAGGACATTCCTACAGCCAATATGTATTAGTAGTCAGAACATGCAAATTGAACCATAATGAGACACTATTAGAGATCTACCACAGCTGCTAAAATGAAAAATACTGATACATTAAAATCAGAGAGAGGAACTTCCTGTTTCATCTCCAATATTTAAAGTATTTGGAATTTATTATTCCCATCCTTACAACAATGAAAAAACTGGAAAAACTGAAAATCAACAACATTTTTTGGACCCATCAGAGAATCAAGTTTGCAAAGTAAACTAACACCACAAAATCTGTTATTAGGTGCATCCAGGAAGATAAAGAACCTGAGACTTGCTTACCTGAACCAGAAATAGAATGGCAGGTACTAGTAAAAACACTTAGTTATTTTGATTATGTTTGGAAGTCAAATGCAGACCAGTATGAAAGTCATAGCAGACCCTCAAACTTTCATCAGCTTTCCATCTAGAAACTTCATCAAGTTCTCACACAGACACAAGAAAGGGAAGAGTTTATGAAACACTCCCAGACTCTTCTCCCTAACAAAAGGCAAATCCCCAAAGGAAAAATTTCACCAGAGGGCAGTTCTTGAGTGGAGAAGAACTCTGCCTCAGTTCATTTTGATGCCATAACTAGATAAGCAACTCAGAGGTATTTAGGGGCAGGGCCTAACACTGGAGTAGGGACCAAAATAACTCTGAAAGCCATACACCCCAAACGCAGGTTATCTGAAAGATTGAGACTAACTTTAAGGTTATCTTAAAGTACTAGAGCATATCTCCCTCCCCTACACACTCTAACCGCACCAAAAAACCTTCAGTAGTAACATTAAATTATAGCAGAAAGAGTTATGAGGCTCAAACATTCTCTGAGAAACAGTACAAAGGCAAATCTCAAAACAAAGAACGGAGGACAAAACAAACCCACTAGAGGAATTTGAACAGTCTGGTACCTATAGCTACAACAAACATTAAACATACTTTTTTCATAGCTATATCAATATAATCCCTAATGCTAAAGGCTTATTTATCTCAGTACCTATTATCTAATACATGTTCAGCTTTTAACAAAAAATTATGAAAGTCATATTAAAAGGTAAGAAACATAATCTGAAGAGATAAGGCAATCGCAAGACTGGACTCAGATATGACACAGATATTGGAATTATGAAGCAGGGAGTTTAAAATAACAATGGTTGTTATGTAAAGAATCTGATGGACAAAGTAAACAACATGAAGGATCAGATGGGTAATGTCAGCAGAGGTAAAACTATAAGAAAGAAGAAAAAGAAAATGCAAGAGTGTTACCAACAAAAATAGGTCCTCTGGGAAGGACCTTCAAAAATCCTCTCTTCCGTAAAAGCTCTAAGAAGAACACTGGAAAAAAAATTGTCAGTTTAAATTTTTTAGAGCTCTGGAAATTAACCGATGGCTTGGAGCAATCCAGGGAGTATTTATTAAGCAAAATAATTATATTTCAGTAAAAACAGTAAGCTTTTTGGCATTTAACTTGCCTTAATTCTATGCCCCAAATAGCCAGGAAACCAACAGCTTTCAATAATAATGAAAAGCAGCACCCTGGAAGCTACTGAAGGAGCAACTCCAGTTGGTGCTCTTTCGAAATCCCATTCCCAGGGAATAGTCATTATTTGACATATTCAGTGGCTCCCTGGAAGATCCCACTCACAGGCTGTCTTTATCTGATCTGGCATGGAGTTCACCCATTGAAAATAGCCTTTTCCCTGGGGACAGTTGTTGAAAATAATTAGGAGCATTGTTTAATATTATGAATGCCTGAGTTGGTAGATAACTGTTGGGGCAATCAATAGGTTAACCAAAAAGCATAAAAGGAAAACCCGGAGAACAAGATGTCTATGGGGGACTTTGAAAAATCTCTGACCTGTGCCTGGGAATTTAGAAGATCATGATCATGCATAGAGATGTGCTTATTCTGAGGGATGTGCACAATCTCAGGAAAGACCTAAGAAGGCCCTAAAATTTCACCTGTGGTTCACCCAGAGGTTATGTGCCAGAAGAAAGTGAAATGTTAGGCAGAGTTGTAAACTGCCTGAGTGCTACAAAACACACACACAAACACACATGCGCACAGGCACACGCATGCACACACAAAGAGAATTTTAGCGAGATTGGAAGCTAATTAGTTTCAGGAACTTAAGGAAACGTCTGCACAGACATTAGCTGGTTACTAAGCTAATTGAACAGAGGCATTAGTAGCCACGAATGAAATATAGAGACTTTATAGATTTAGTTCAGAAAAGTTAACAAGTAAACAAACCCAATAACTACAAAGGGCAGCAACAACAAACCCTAGGGAACAGAAATAATTTGATTTTTAGAGTTGCCATATTATATTATTAAAAATGCCTAGTGTCAACAAAAGAAATCACGAAATATGAAAAGTAGCAAAGAACCATGGCACGTACACATACAAAAAAGCAGTCAATAAAAACTCTTTCTAAGGAAGCCCAAATGTTGACCTTTTGGGACAAATATTTTAAATAAGTTATTTAAAATATATTCAATGAACTAAAGGAAATCATGTGTAAAGAAATAAAGGAAAATATAAAAATAATGTCTTACCATATAAAGAACATCAATGAAGAGATGAAAGTTATTTTTTAAAAGAATCACATGGAAACTCTGGAACTGAAAAATAAAATAAGTAAAATTAAAAATTCATGAGAGGAGCTTAAGAGCAGATTTGAGCAGTCAGAGAAAAAAGAAATTAGTAAACTTAAAATAGGTCAAATGAGATAATGCAATTGGAGAAATGAAAAATAAAAGAACGGAAAAATGAACAGAGCCGCAGAGCCACATATGACAAGTTCAATTATATCATAATATACAATCCTCAGTAAGAAACTAGTAGATTTCTTATCAGAAACCATGAATGCCAAAAAGCAATAGGATGACATATTCAAAGGCTGAAAGAAAAAGTGTGCTAACCAAGAATACTATAGCAAGCTAAACTATTCTTTAAAAATAAAGGATAAATTAAGACATTCCCAAATAGACAAAAACTAAGAGACTTTGTTAATAGCAAATATGCCTATAAAAAATTATAAAGGGAGTCCTTTGGGAAAAAATGAAGGGACATTAGACAGTAATGAATCCACGTGAAGAAATGAAGACTGTTGGTAAAGTTAACTAGATAGGGAAATATTAAAACTATGAATTTTTTTTATTTAAAATTTTTTCTCCTATCTGATTTGAAAGAAAACTTCACAAAGCATCAATTATAAATATGTCTTGATGAGGATACCATGTATAAATACATAATTTGATTGAATAACAGCACAAACTAGGGGGAAGAAATAAAACTATACCAGGACAAATTTTATTATACTATTGAAATTATGTTAGTATTAATCTGAACTAGATTTTTAAATTTTAAGAAGTTCTTTATAATCCCCATGTCGAAAATACAGAAAATGACTAAAGAAATAAAGGAAAAGAAAAATAACTCAAAATAGTATTCCAAATTATCTATTTAATACAAAGGAAGACAGCAATGGAGGAAAAAAGGGCAAAAAGATATAAATAAAACAAGTAGCAAAATGGTAGCCATAAATCTTTATTCATTGGTGACTATAATAAATGTAAATGGATTAAACATCTCAAATCAAAAGGCAGAGATTAGCAGAATGGATAAAAAATCATAATCCAATTGTATGTTTTCTATAACAGGCACTCTTTATATCCAAAGATGCAAATAGATTTTTTTAAAAGTGGGAAAATATGCAATGCAAATAATAATCAAAAAAGAACTTTAGTGCTATACTAATGTAAAAAAATAGACTTTATAAAAAACTTTTTACTAGATACAAAGAAGGACATTTTATAATGACAGCAGGTTCAGTCAGTCAAAAACATACAATTATAAGAATGTATGTACCTAACAATAGAGCCCCAAAATACATGAAACGAAAACTAAAAGAATTAAAGGCATAAATAGAAAATGCAACAATAATAGTTGGATACTTAATTACCCAACTTTAATTAATGGAACAGTTAACTAGATAAAAGACCTACTAATTAACAAAAGACTCAAACAACACTACAAAACCACTGGACTTAACAGGTATCTATAGGACACTGCCAAACAGTAGAATATACGTTCTTTTCAAGTATGCATAGAATATTCTCCAGAACATAACATATTTGAGGCTATAGAGCCAGGCTTAATAAATTTAAGACATAAAAATCACACAAAGTGTGTCTTCGACCACAATAAAATAAAATCAAAAGTAAACAACAGAAGGAAAATTGAAAAATTCACAAATACGTAGAAATTAAGCAACAGCTTTCTAAATAATCAATGGATAAAAGAAAAAACACAAGTGAAATTAGAAAATACTTTGGGACAAATAAAACAAAAACATAACATATATGATTTACAGGACACAGTTAAACTAGTTGCTAAGAGTTAAACTGATACCTGTAAAATATGTATTTTTTAAAAAAGAAGAAAATTAATAATGAATTTTTCTCCATAAGACATTGGGAAAAAAAGGCAAACTTAACACAAGTCAATCAGAAGAAAGATAATAATAAAGACTTGAGTGGAAATAAATAAAATAGAGACTAGGAAAATAATACGTAAAATCAACAAATGCAAAAGTTTGTTCTTTGTAAAGGTTAATAAAATTAACAAACTTTTAGCTAAAATGAACAAGATAAAAAGGGAGAACTCAGGAATAAAAGAGGAGACATTACTAATTACCCCACAGGAATTTAAATTATCCTAAGAGAATACTATGAATAAATGTATGCCAACAAGTTAGATAAACTTAATGAATTGAATAAATTCTTAGAAAGATACAAACTACTGAAACTGTGTTGAGAAGAATTAGAATATCTAAATAGACCTATCACAAAATATTGAATTAGTAATAAAAAACCTCTTTTATTTAATATTTTACTGGAGGTTTTAGTCAGAGATATTAAGGAAGAAAAATATATAAAAGGCATACACATTGAAAAGAAGTAAAACAAACTCTATTTACAGATGATATGATCTTTTTTTTATTTCAGCATATTATGGGGATATAAATGTTTAGGTTACGTAGATTGCCCTTGCCCTCCTCAAGCGTGTCCATACTCCAGATGGTGCACATCGCACTCATGTAAGTATATACCCACCCCCCTCCCCTCTCCCATATGCCCGATGCCCAATGAACGTTATTCCTATATGTGCACTTAGGTGTTGATCAGTTAAAACCAATTTGATGGTGAGTACATGTGGTGCTTATTTTTCCATTCTTGGGATACTTCACTTAGTAGAATGGGCTGCAGCTCTATCCAGGAAAATATAAGAGGTACTAGATCACCATTGTTTCTTATAGCTGAATAGTACTCCATGGTATACATATACCACATTTTATGAATCCACTCATGTATTGATGGGCATTTGGGTTGTTTCCACATCTTTACAATTGTGAATTGTGCTGCTATAAACATTCAAGTGCAGATGTCTTTTTTATAGAATGTATTTTGTTCTTTTGGGTAGATGCCCAGTAATGGGAATGCTGGATCAAATGGTAAATCTACTTGTATTTTTTAAGGTATCTACTTGTATCTTTGAGGTATCTCCATATTGCTTTCCACAGAGGTTGCACTACTTTGCAGTCCCACCAGCAGTGTATGAGTGTTCCTATCTCTCTGCATCCATGCCAACATTTATTGCTTTGTGATTTTTTGATAAATGCCATTCTCACTGGACATAAGTGATATCTCATTGTGGTTCTGATTTGCATTTCCCTGATGACAACCTACAGAATGGGAGAAAATATTTGCATGCTACCCATCTGATAAAGGGCTGATAACTAGAATCTATTTAGAACTCAGGAAAATCTGTAAGAAAAAATCAAACAACCCTATCAAAAAGTGGGCAAAGGACATGAACAGAAACTTTTCAAAAGAAGACAGAATAAAGGCCAATAAACATATGAAAAACTGCTCAACATCTGTTTACAGATGCTATGATCTTGTATATACAATAGTACCCTCTTATTCATGGTGGATACATTCTGAGACCTCCAGTGGATGCCTGAAACCACAGATAGTACTGCATCCTATATATACTATGTTCTTTTCTATACATATGTATCTATGATAAAGTTTAATTTATAAATGAGGCATGGTAAGATATTAACAACAATGTGTAATAATAAAATTGAACAATAATAACAATATGCTGCAATAAAAGTTATGTGTATGTGCTATTTCTCTTTCCCCAAATAATTTATTATAGTGTACTTACCCTTCTTTCTGTGCTGATGTGAAATGACACAATGCCTAAGTGACGAGATGAAGTGAGGTGAATGATACAGGCACTGTGATGTACCTTAGGCTACTATTAACCTGTATTCTTGATTCTGTGTTACCATCCCTTACTTACAGTAAATGGCTTGGTGTCCCCTTGGCTAGGGGATCCCTTGCTGAAGTCTTTGTATAGGCTCAGTGTTTTTGGTTATAACATGTTACCATCAATTGGAGTATGTTTTCTGTTTGTGTCTTCCACTGACAAATTTAATGCCTTTTCCATCTTGACTAAGCTCTTATATATTGCAGCTACTTATCACATACTACAGCTGTAATTTTTTCAGCTTGAGGTGCAGCAGAAAAACTAGCATGAATATATATTTCTTTCACAATTTCATGGATAGAAGGTACGTTCTTACCATAGATCTTAGCAACTTCAGCATCGGATTTTTTTTCTTTCCTTATGAGGTTGAGAACTTTTACCTTTTCACTTAAAGGAAGCACTTTATGGATTCTCTTTGGCATATCCGAATTGCTAGCATTGGTACTCTTGTTCTTCGGGATCATTACTAAATAACATAAAGGTTACTTGAACATCAGCACTGGACACGACAGTGAATCTGATGACTGAGATGGCTACTAAGTGACTAAGAGGTGGGTAGCATCTACAGAATGGATATGTAGGACAAAGGGATGGCTCACGTCCAGGCAGGACTAGGCAGGACAGCATGAGACTTCATCACACTACAGAGAATAGTGTGCCATTTAAAACTTATAAATTGTTTATTTTTGGAATTTTCCTTTTAATATTTTCAGACCACAGTTGACTGTGGGTGGCTGAAAAGTAAAACTCCAGATGGTAGCACTACTGTACAAAATATTGAGGAATAAACACACACACACACACACACGCACACACACACACACACTCGCACATCCTCTTACATAAACTATTACAGCTAATAATTGAGTTTAATAAAGATTGTAAGATAAAAGTTCAATCCATAAAAATCAGTATATTTATATAAGTAGCCATGAATAATCAAAAAGCCCTTAGGCCTTGTCTTCTTAAAGACAAGACATTTACAATAGCATCAAAAAAGAATATATATATAGAAATAAATTTGACAAAAAAGTTCAAGATTTGTACACTGGATACTACAAAGCATTGTTGAAAGAAATTAAAGAAGATGTAAAGAAATGGAAAGGCCTCCCATTTTCATGAATTGGAAGACTTAATATTATTTAGATGGCAATATTTTCCAAACTAATCTATAGATTTAGTAAAATCTCTATCAAAATTTCAGCTGGATTTTTTTTAAATACATACCAATCTTAAAATATAAAAAGGACCCAGAATAGTCAAAACAATAATGAAAATAATTAAGATTCAAGGATCCACTAGCCCAAATTTCAAACCTACAAAGATCTGTAATAATCAAGGCTATGTGGTTCTGGCAAAATGATATTCATATACATTAATGCAATACAACTGAAAGTCCAGAAGTAAACGTTCACACTTATAGCCAATACATTTTTTGACAAAAGTGTCAAGGCAATTCAACGTAACAAATAGTCTTCTCAACAAATGGTGCTGGTACAACAGGACATCCACAGACAAAATAATGAAGATGGATCTTAACCTCACACTATATGAAAAAATTAATTCAAAATGATTTAAAATGCATATGTAAATGCTAAAAATATAAAAGTCTGAAAGAAATCATAAACCATAGGTATAAATTATTGCAACTTTGGATCAGGATATATTTTTTGTTTGTTTTTAGATATGACTCTGAAAGCAAATGCAACCAAAGAAAAAAAAAGACAAATTAGACTTCAAAATTAAAAGTGTTTGTGCTTCAAAAGACACTATCAAAAAAGTGAAAAACAACTCATAGGATGGGAGAAAGTATTTACAATTATATATCTGAATCTTATAAAGGTCTAGTATCCAGAATAGATATAAAGAAATCTTGCAACTCAACAATAACAATACAATAACCTAATATAAAAATGGTCAAATAATTTGCATAACCATTTCCACAAAGAAATAATACAAATGTTCAATAAGTACATGAAAAGATGTTTAACATCATTAGTTATTAGTGAAATGAAAATCAAAACTACAATGATATATCACTTCATACACTGGGATCGATATAATCAAAAAAATGGGCAAATAGACAAAGAAACTGGCGACTGTGAAAAATTTGAAACCCTTGTATATTGCTGGTGGAAAAGTAAAATGATACAGCACTTTGAAAAATAGTTTGGTAGCTGTTCATAAATGTAGTGATAGAGTTATCCTGGCACTCAGCAATTCCACTTCTAGGTATATGCCCAAGAGAATTGAAAACATATCTCCATAAAAAAAGCCCCACACAAATGTTCATAGCAGTATTATTCATAATAATCAAAAAGTGGGGAAAACCCATAGGTTCATTCAGTAATGAATGGATAAACAAATTATACTATATCCATACAACAGAAAATGTCACCAACAAATAGGAACAAAGAACTGATTCATGCTACTTGAAAACATTAAGCTGCATAAAAGGAAACAAACACAAAACATCCTACATGGTATGATTCCATGTATATAAAATGTCTGGAAGAGGAAAATTCATAGATACAGAAAGTAGATAATTTGTTGTTTTGGAGAGCTGAGGGGCTGCTGAGAGGTAGACATAGGGTGTGACTGCTAATAGGTATGGAATTTTTGGGGGGAGGTATGATGAATATTTATTGGAATTAGTGGTGATGCTGGCACACCCTCGTGACTATATTAAAAATCACTAAGTTGTACACTTTAAATGTGAATTTTATGGTATATAAATTATATTGCAATAAGAAAGTAAATAATATAAATGGAAAAAAATAACAGAAAATAGGAAAGACTTCAATGAGCTCATCAGCAGACATAAAGCAGCTCAAAAAAAAAAAAAAACAAAAAAAAACCAGTGAACTTGAAAATAGTCAATAGAAACTTCCCAAACTGAAACACAAAGGAAAAAAAAGTGAAAAAAATTTTAAAAAAGAAAGAACAGAACTTCCATTAACTATTCAATAATATAAAAAGGTTTAATATGTGTCTCTTTGGAATACCAAAAGGAGAAGAGAAAAAGAATAGATAGAAGAAATGGTTGAAATAGTAATGACTGAAAACTTTCCAAAATTAATGACAAACCCCAAACCACAGTTTCAGAAAGCCTAAGAACACAAAGCAAGATAAAAATAAAAATATACACATAAACAAAAAATACGTGTAGTATGCAAAGTCAATATATAAGCCAACAACGTTTCCTAAATACGGTCAATGAATAATTGAAACTTGAAATAAAAAAAAAAACATTTAAAGTAGCACCTCAAAACTGATGTACTTAGGTAGAAACCTAATCCAACAAAATATGCACAGGATATCTGTGAAGAAAACTATAAAATGCTTATGAAAGAAATCGAAAAAAAACTAAATAAATGGATGAGATAGTCCATGATCATGGATTAAAAAACTCAATATAGTTAAGATGTTAATCCTTCCCAAATCATCTGTAGATTTCATGCAATCCCAGCCAAAATCTTAGCAAGCTTTTTTTATAAATATTGATAACCTGAATCTGAAATGTACATGGAAAGGCAAAGGTACCAGAATAGCCAACACATTCTGAAAGAGAAGCAGAAAGTTGAAGGATTCACATGACCCAATTTCAAGACTTCCTATAAACTACAGTAATGAAGCAGGCATGGTATCGGCAGGAATACACACATAGGTCAATGGAACAGAACAGAGAGTGCAGAAATAGACCAAAGCAAATACAGCCAACTGGTTGCTGACAAATGATGCTGGAATTATTGGATGCTCATGTGAAGACACTGACATAATTTCTTAAACAAAATTAACCCCAAAGGGATCATAAGACCTAAATGTAAAGCACAGAAATATTAATATAAAACTACTAGAAGATAACACAAGAGAAACCCACAATGCTTAAAAGAATAAAATGGATAAGTTGGAATTTATTAAAATGAAAAAAAAAATTGTTCTGTGAAAGACACTGTTTAGACAATAAAAAAACAAGCTACGGACTGGGACAAAATATTTGTAATTCAAGTACCTGATAAAGGGTTCATACACAGAAAATATAGAGAATTCCTAAAACTCAACAGTAAGAAAATAAACAACCCAATGAAAAAAACGGGAAAAATAGCTGAACAGACAACTCACCAGAGGATATATGCAAATGGCGAATAAAGATATGAAAAGATGTATGACCTCATTTGTCACTAGGGAAATACAAATTAAAACATCAATGAGATACTGCTACATGCTTACTAGGATGGAAAGGGGTTTGACTAGGTGAAGCACAGAGGCTTGTTTTAGGGGTGTGCATTATTACATGCTACTTCAGATGAATACATGATGTATCCATTTGTCAAAGCCCATAGACATTTATAATACAGATAGTAAATACACACACACATGCACACACACACACACACACACACACACATACACATATATATATATAAATGAAGGTGGGTGATACAAGGCTGGATGTGAACTATGGCAAAAGACTAACTATATTTCAAATGCACGTGGAGATACTGACCACAATAACTTGGGAAATGGCTAGAAATGCTAAGACTAAAGAAGAAAAAAATTTTGGAAAAAGCAAAAGAAAAACCAGTAAGCACTGTACTCTAGCTAATAAAGTGTATCTCACAGGGGTTGGGTTAACTATTCTGAAACTGCAGTACACGTACCCCAGGATTGGACAAGTAAGTGAATGGATGGCAGATGGTACGAGCCAGGTTTCCCCTGGCGGAGGGCAGGCTGCCCTTAAAGGGAGGCTAGAAAGAGCCGTGTGGCACTGGGTGAGAGTCAGAGACATCAGTGTTAACTCCCACTTAGCTTAATATAGACACTATAGCTAGGTAGAGAAATAATGGTAGATACATGTGTGCACGTGGACTAGTATAAATACACCTATTTCCTAGTTCTGTCCACTGAGAGGGCCTAGAACCAATCCGCTACAGCAGCAAGGAGCATTCCCAGCACCCAGATCATAATTTGCCTCCCAGAAAAGGAACCAGGGCTCCCTGGAGAAATAGCTAATTCTGGAACCAGGTCGGGGAATATAAAAGATGAGTCTGGAGCATTTGTAGTGTCAGAAAGTAAGAAACTGCTCCCCCCTCTGTCAAAAGGACCAAGGAGCCTAACTGACAGAGGTCTCAATGGCCACATTTGGAAACGTTTGAGTAACAGAATAAATAATTCAACAAATTTTAAATCCTTGGATTTAATCCAAACATACAATAAATGGCCACAACTTTACACTGGCATTAATAGATAATTGAATAAATCAACTAATGGGAGAGAAGAGATATTTCCATACAGAAGAATTCCAAATAATTCATGCAGATACTACCGCTAAAGGAGGTGAGAAACAATACTCCACCCTTAAGTGTAAACTATGCTGACTTGATTTCCTGCTCAGTATGGAGAGGAGAGAAAAAGTAATATTACGGTAGAGAAACCTGACAAGTACTACCTCAGCCAGGTTACGGAGGCTAACATCATCAAAGTAAGTCATGGTGATAGCCTGTACCCTTGATATAATCCACTGTAATCACCCCTAAAAACTCATAACCCCAATCTGACCATAAAAAAAATCAGATAAATCCAAATCGAAGGACATTCTACAAAACACCTGAGCAGTACTCCTCAAGACTGCCAAGGTCATCAAAAACAAGGAACATCTGTCGCAGTCCAGAGGGAGGCTATGGAGACATGATGAATAAATGGAACATGGTATCTTGGAAGGGATCCTAGAACAGAAAAAGGATGTTAGAGAAAACCAAAGAAATCCAAATGAAGTGTGGAGTTTACTTAATTATAATGTATCATTATTGGCTCACTGGTTGTGGCAAAAGTACACATCTTGAAGAAAAATTAGTGTTTCCCATGTAAAAAGGGAAGTTTTCACAAGGAAAGTGACATTTGACCCGAGTATTGAGCAGGAAGACTTCCCCCAAGAGTCAAGTGTTGCAAGCAACCCACAGGAGATAGACTAAGATAAACAAAGACTGAGAGGCAGGGGGAAAGAGACCATGTATCTGGGAAAAGGAAAGCAGTATGGTTTGGCTGAGACGTGTGGCGCATAATGAGGAGTTACAGGAGAAAGGAAAGGTGGGTTGGAAGAAGAACCCCAAGAGAAAGAACCATCACATATTAGACATTCAGGCTTTGTACTGGATCCCGGAGGCAGCGGGTATCTATGTTGATTTTAAGGAAAGAAGTAGAAATGTTTTAGCCAAGAAAAACTAGTATGGTAGGACATTTCGAAGTAGATAATGATTGTCCTAGAGTCTTTCTTCTTTCATTTCTTTCCAATTCTTTTTCCATTTCCACCTCCCTGCAGTAGCCTGGTGTCCATATTCATCATGACCCAGCAAACCGGTCTTCTCTATACCTGCTGGAAGAGGCACAATTCCTTATCATGCTTTTTCAAATTTTCTCAACCAAAAATTACCTATCTAGTGTTCTTTTCTCTGAGACCTTTATGCCTACTTAATGACTAAGTGGCATAGAGGTAATGGATTAATAAACAAATTCAATACGAAAATATTCCTTGAATACCTAGAAAATGCCTTGTAGTCAAAGCCAATATGGGTAGCTAAGGTTGTTCTGTACATCTGTAAATATGTAATGTTTGCAAGGCATTATCTAGTTTAACACATTATTTGAAATGGATTTTGTATTCCCATTTCATAGGTATAGAAATAAAAATTTAGACAAGCTCAGGGATGACAGAGCCAGATATGTAGTTTCCTTAATATACAGCCAGATTTACTGAGTACAAATCCTGTGTTTATTCAAAAGGTGTCACGTTGAAAAGGTCAATAGAGGTTAGATTAAATTAATAATTAATTAATTAATTAATTAATTGAGTTTATTCAATTGAATTATTCTCAGCTTCTTGAACCTGTAAGTTTATGTCTTTTTCCAAACTTGGGTAATTTTAGTCATTTTTCTTCAAGCACTTTTTCAGCCCTGTCCTCTTTTTCTGCTCTTCTGGGACTCTGATGGCACAAATTTGAGATATTTTGCTATAGTCCCTTTGGTCAATGAGACTACTTTTAGTTATTTTTCCCAGTCTATTTTCTCTTTGTTGTTTTGGTTGCATAATTTTTATTCTTTTATCTTCTAATTCACTGATTCTTTCCTCTGTCCGTTCCATTCTCATGTTGAGCCTATCCAGTAAGAGATATATATAAAGATAGAACGATAGATACAGATATAGATATATACACACACATATACTTTTGTATTAATATGTTTAAGTCGTAAAATTACCATGTAGGTGTTCTTTATGTCTTCTACTTCTTTGCTGAGACTTTTTATTTTTTTGTGGAGTTTTTTTTTTTTGCTTGTTTCAAAAGTAATCACGATTTCTTATTATAGCCTTTGTTATGATGGTTACGTTAAGTCTTCATCAGATAATTCTAATATCTCTCATCTCGATGTTGGCATCTATTGTCTTTTTATTCAAGTTGAGATATTCCTACTTCTTTTCCTTTTAGTCAATGTTATGTTGTCATACATTTTAATTTGATTTGTACAATATTGTTTTCTTTTGGCTTTAAACAGTCAATTAATCTTTTAAAGAGATTTCAAATTTAAGAAGAAAATAATGCATTTTATATTTAGCTATGTAGTTAGCATTTCTGGCTCTCTTCATTCCTTTGTGTAAACACAAATTTTGTATTTACACACATAATGTATTCAACTGTTTTCAGCTTCTCAAGTTTGTTCTAGAACATTTTTATATCTTCTCTATCTTAATTTGTTTAATCTTTCCTCCACATTCTTGATGTATTGAATATAGTTATCATAACTAATTCTAACATATCTCTTATTTTGGGGTCATTTCCTATTGACTATTTTTTCTTATTATTAAGGGTCATATTTTCCAACTTGTTGAATGCCTATAATTGTTCACTAGTTGCAAGACAAAATATTTCCTGTTGATTCCTGTATTTTTTTAATATCTATAAATATTCTTGAGTTTTATTCTCTGATGTAGTTCACTTACCTGGAGCCAGTTTTATATTTTCCAGGATTTCTGTTAAGCTTCATTAAGCATTTAATTTGAGCAGCATTTACTCTATGGTTGCGTTTGCCTTACTACTGAAGCAATACCCTCCTTAGATTCTATCCAATGTCTTGTGTATAATGAGGTTTTCCTTTCTGTAAATTGGAACTCAAATTATTTTCCACCCTGTGTGAGTTCCAGAGATTATTATTTGCAAATACCAGGGTATTTCACCATCCCTTATTGGTTTTCCTTCATTAACTCTCTTCCACCACCCTTTGTGAGTGTTCCATCTGCTGAAGTACTTTCTAATACAGGATGGGTCCTCACAGGTCCACGTGTCACAGGAGGGGCCGCAAAGAGCAGGTGAGAGTGATGTCTACAACTGCACAGAAGGCAAACAGACACCCACATCAGCGATCAGCCAGAAAAAGAGGCTGAAGCTTATTGGAGATCATCAGTACTTCAGAAGAGCTGAATGGTAGAGTTTTCTGTTGGGACCACCACCTGCGCTGAAGGCCCATGTGATGGAACAACAGTAATTCCCACTCAAGGACAGTATTACAACGTCCCCACAGGCAGGCCATAAGGAGACAGCCATTTCTTCCTGATTCCTCCTCCCCACCCCATCCTCAGGAAATCTAAGACCAGGAAAGGAGAAGGGGAAGTAGGATTGGAAAGCAGACCATATGTCTATTTCCATTTCCACCACAAACTACAAGCCTGCAGAACCACAAGTTTGAACTGAGCTGAGGAAAGGAGAGGAATTCGAATTGAATACAGGTCAAAGTTTTACAGTGGACAAGCCTGAGTACTGTTTGTGATAGTTATTAACTCTATGTTTGTTACTATGGTTGCAAATTCCAAATAGCATAGACAAAGGATTCAAACTGGAAATGTTTTCTTATGTTGGTACTATCTTAAGCACCCTTGAGTTTAACTTATCTTACTAATATAGAAAAATATTTTGTTAATTTATTTTTTCAAATTTTCTTTATAAACATGTATTATGCATGTATAATTGATTCATAGCATACATACTAATGTAAAATTTATTTTTGTGGTGGTCAATCTTTAATCATTGGAAGGTTTTTCCTTACTTTTTTTTTTCTTGCTTAGTTTCATCTATTCTTCTATTCTCCCCTCTCACAGAACTAGCACCCAGACAAGACTGTCCTTAACAAGATTCATTCAACTAGTAAAGGCCTCACGTTTGTGTGTGTGTGTGTGTGTGTGTGTGTGTGTGTATTTACAAACACATCTCCACGTACATTTTAACCAATATTAATATCTGTATCTACACATATATCATCTTTGTCTATAACTGTGTCATAAAAAGCCATGAAAAATAAATGCTTAACAGTGTCAATTTTAGTAAGTCACCTTTAGACTCCAGGGTACCTACTCACACTTAACCCACAGGGCTCAAAATGGCCATTTCACTAATCTGACCCTAACTGTTTTTCCAGGTAACACATAACAACATGCTATGCATTCTTTGACACATTTTAATACTTACATAATCCCATATAGACATATATACAAATATACATGCTTTAGGGCAATTTTATTACTATGTATGTATTTTTTCTTGATTTCATGTATTCTGCCATCTCACAGAACTAACCTCCAAATAGAGCTGTCCTTACATGTATGCTGACCCAAAATAAATTAATAAAATATATCTCATATATGTGTCATGAAAGCTTTCCTACAACTTACTTTTTCTCCATTATGATACCTTGTGGAAAGCCCTGCAGGACAAATCATAGAAATCCAATTTTTTGTATAGAATGACTGTATGAAATTCCAAGGTGTAAAGGTACCATAGGTGTTTCACCTGTCCCTCATTAAAGGCATTCACTATTTTGTACTATGAATAATGTTATGATAAACATTCTTTTATATGTCTTTACATGATGATGTTCTCCTTTAATTAACAAGCTATTTTCCAGAGCAGATTTAGGTCCATAGCAAAATTGAGTGTGTAAAGTATAGAGAGTTCCCACATGTTCTCTGTCTCCAAACATGCACATTCTCACCATCAACATCTCCTATCAGAGTGGTACATACACTGCGACTGATGCACCTAAATTTTTAGATAATTACCATGCAAAGTCTATAGATTACATTAGGGTTCACTTCTTATATTGTACATTCTGTGGGCTTTGACAAACGTATAATGACATGTATCCACCACTATATCATCCTACAGACTAGTTTCACTGCCCTAAAAATCTTCTGTTCTCCACATATTCATCCCTCCCTCCCCTTTAAATTCTGGAAACCACTGATATTTCTACCACCTCAATTTTTTGCCTTGTCCAGGAGGTCATATAGTTGGAATCATACAGTACATAGTCTTTTCAGACTGGCGACTTTCACTTAGTAATAAGAATTTCTTCTAAACCTTTTTTATGGCTTGATAGCTTATTCCTTTTAGTGTTAAATAATATTCTATTGCCTGAGTACCACAGCTTATTCAACCATTCGCCTCCTGAGGATATCTTGGTTGCCTCCATGATTTGGCAATTATGAATAAAACTGCTATAAACATCCTTGTGTAGGTTTTTGTGTGAACATATGTTTTCCATTTATTTAGGTAAATATCAAGGAGCATGACTGCTGAATCATATGGTAAGAGTATGTTTAGTTTTGTAAGAAACTGCCAAACTTCATTAGCTTGTCTTCCAAAGCAGTTATACCATTTTGGATTCCCACCAGCAGTGAAAAAAATTTATTGTTTCTCCACATGTTCGCCGGCATTTGGTATTGTCAGTGTCTTAGACTTTGCTCATTCTAATAGGTATATAGTAGTATCTCATTTTGTTTCAATTTGCAATTGCATAATGACATACGATGTTGAACATATTTTCATATGTTTACATCTATATATCTTCCTTAGTGAGGTATCTTTTCAGGTCCTTTGCTTATTTTTAAATTGGATTTTTAGTTTTCTTATTATTGAGTTTTAAGAGTTCTTTGTTATGTTTGGGATAACAGTCCTTTATAAGATGTGTTTTTTACAAATATGTTTTCAGTCTGTAACTTGTCTTTTCATTCTCTTGACAGTGTCCTTTGCAGAGCAAAAAGTTTTAATTTTGATGAAATCCAATCTGTCAATTCTTTCTTTCATACTTCATGTTTTTCGTGTTGTACCTAAAAAGTCAACATTGCCACACCCAAGTTTATCTAAATTTTCTCCTGTGTTATCTTCCAGGAGTTTGCAACTTTGCATTTCACATTTAGGTCTGCGATACAGTTTGCATTAATTTTTATGAAGGGTGTATAGTCTGTCCCTACATTCTTTTTATGCATGTGAATGTATAGTCGTTCGGGTACCATTTGTTGAAAAGACTCTTTGCTCCATAGTATTGCTTTTGCTCCTTTGTCAAAAATCAGTTGACTATAGTTATATGGTTCTATTTCTGGGCTCTCCATTCTATTCCATTTGTCTATTCTTTCATCAATATTACACTGCCTTGATCATTGTCACTTTATAATAGATCTTGAAGTTAGGTAGTGTCATTCCTTTGATTTTGTTTTTCTCTTTCAATACTAAGCTGTCTATTCCTGGTCTTTTGCCTCTCTGTCTAACTTTAGAATCACTTTGTTGATATTCACAAAATAACTTGCTGGGTTGTTGACTGATATTGTATTGGATCTCTTGATCAAGTTGGGAAGAACTAACATCTTGACAATATTGAGTAGTCCTATTCGTAATTGTGGAATATCTCTCTATTTAGTTCTTCTTTAATTTATTCTATCAGAATTTTATATTTTTCTCATATAGATTTTTTACATACTCCATTAGATTTATACCTAAGTATTTTCTTTTTTGTGTGCTAATGTAAATAGTATTGGGTTTTTAATTTCAAATTCCACTTGTTCATTACAGATATACAGGAGAACAATTGACTTTTGTGTATTTAACCTTGTATCCTGCAACTCTCTTATAATGGATTATTAGTTCCAGGAGTGTTTTTGTTGATTCTTTTTTATTTTCTGTATAGATCATCATGTTATCTGCTAACAAAGACAGTTTTATTTCTTCCTTCTCAATCTGTATAAATTTATTTATTTTTCTTGTCTTATTTCAGTAGCTAGGATTTTCAACATGATGTCAAAAAGAAATGATGAGAGGCAAAATCCTTACCTTGTTCCTGATCTTAGTGGTAAAGCTTCTAGTTTTTCACCTTTGAGTGTAATGTTAGATATAGATTGTTTTGTAGTTGTTCTTTTATCAATTGAGGAAGATCTCTTCTACTCCTAGTTTTCTGAGAGGTTTTATCATGAATGGGTATGTGTTCATGTGATCATGTGTGTTTTCTTCTTTAGCCTATTGTTCTCATGGATTACATCCATGTGTTTTCACATGAGGCCAACCCTGCATACTTGGAAAAACCCACTTGGTTACAGAGCAGGATTCTTTTTATACATTTTTCCTAATATTTTGTTGAATATTTTTATATCTATGATCATGAGAGATATTCGTCTGTGATTTTATTTTCTTTTTTAAAATTTTCAATAGATTTAGGGGGTACAAGTGATTTTTGTTACATGGATGAATTGTGTAATACTGAGGTCAGGAATTTTCATGTGCCTGTCACTGGAATAGTGTACATTGTACCCAATAGGTAAGCTTTTATCCCTCACCTTCCTCCTCCCTCCCCTCTTATTACTTTTCAATGTTCATTGCACTATTTTATGATGATATATACCCCTTGTTAACTCCCGTTTATAAGTGAGAACATGTGGTATTTGTTTTTCCATTGCTGAGATACTTCACCTAGAATAATGGTCTCCAGTTTCATCTAAGTTGATGCAAAAGACATTATTTCATTCCTTTTTATGGCTGATTAGTACCAAATTTTCTTTATCCAATCATTAGTTGATGGGCATTTAGGTTGATTCCATATCTTTGAAATTATGAATTGTGCTGTGATAAACATTCAGGTGCAGGTATCTTTTTTATAAAATGACTTTTGTTCCTTCAGGTAAATACCTAATAGTGGGATTGCAGGATGGAATGACAGGTCTACTTTTAGTTCTCTAAGGAATCTCTATATTGTTTTCTGTAGAGGTTGCAGTAGTTTACACTCCCCCCAACAGTGTGTAAGAGTTCCCTTTTCACCACATCTGTGCCAACAACTATTTTTTTTTTTTAACTTGTTAATAATAGCCGTTCTGACAAGGGTAAAGTGTTATCTCATTGTGGTTTTAATTTGCATTCTCCTAATGATTAGTGATGTCCAGCATTTATATATATTTTTTTTTTCTTGGCCATTTGGCTATCTTCTTTTGAAAAAAAAGTCTGTTAATGTCTTCTGCACACTTTTTGATGGGGTTATTTGGTATTTTTCTTGCTGATTTGTTTGAGTTCTTTGTAGATTCTGGGTATTAGACTTTTATTGGATGTACAGCTTGCAAATATTTTCTCCCATTCTGTAGGTTGTCTATTTGTTGATTATTTCCTTTGTAGTGCAGAAACTTTTTAGTTTAATTAAGTCCCATTTATTTACTTTATTAATACTTGTTGCTGTATTTGCTTTTTAGGTCTTGGCTATAAACTCTTTTTCTAGGCCAATGTCTAGAAGAATTTTTTCTATTTTCTTCTAGAATCTTTATGGTTTCATGTCTTACATTTATGTCTTTAATTTTCCTGAGTTAATTTTTGTATATGGTGAGAGATAGGGATCCAATTTCATTCTTCTGCTGTGACTATTCAGTTTTCCCTGTCCCATTTATTGAATAGGGCTTCCATCCCCCAGTATGTTTTTGTGTGCTTTGTTGAAAATCAGTTGTTTATTTCCTTTTACTAACTTTGAAGGCTAGAAGGGGCTAGAAGTGGGTATTTTCCTTTCCTAAATATGTAAAGTTATGCAGAGCTGAGGTTGAGTATTTCTCTTTCCCCAGGTAAGTTAGGCTCCAATAAAATGCCAACAGATTAGGCTCTGGTAAAATAGTTTCTCCTGAGGCCAGCCCTTATTAAGTAAAACAGAATGCTCTGACATATTTCAAAATGGTTCCCTTACCTTTTCACTGCCAGAGCCCAAGGAGATTTTTTTTTCCAGTATTCACTGTGAGGACCTGGTGTAGCTCCAGGAGGTAAAACTCACAAAAGCATTAGGGCTCTCCAGTGAGTGGGTCCTCCTGGAATTTTTAACTCTCAAGCTTACCCACACCAAGCTTCTAGTATCTGTCAATTACTGCACTGGTTTTTCTATTCTGGCACTGGTTCATGGAGGATTCCCTTCATGGTTTCTACTCTAGAAGTTACAATTCTTTGTATTTACCTGTGTGTCTCTCCAATCTGGGAGGCAGCAGTTTGCACTGTGACTTCCCTTCTCTGATGGATGTAAGAAGAGTGACTAATTTTTCAGTTTGTCCAGCTTTTTACTTATTGTTAAAGTGGAGTGAAGACTTTTAAGCTCCTTTTATGCTGGACTGGAAAGCAGAAATCTTTAATGGTGTTTCTACTTCCACACTGTACAATTTTGACAGTCACAGTGTTTCCCAAAAGACATTAAGTATTCCCTTTTCCACAAAAAATTAGTGAAATATTCTTTTTCTCATCTCTGCCTAAAATATTTTGCTGTCTTTAATTTTCCCAGTTTCATTGCTGTAAAGAGTCACCGTTGTTACTGTAATTTACTTTCACTGGCTACTGTTGAATGCTAGCATCATATGAATTTTTGCCAATTAAATTTGGTCTTCAAATTGTCCATTCATATTTTTGCCCATTTTAAATTAGAATAGTTATGTTTTCTTCTTGGTTTTTTAGACATCTTTTTATCCCATCTGTTATAGAAAATTTTGTTTCAAATCTATCTTTTGCGTACTGACTTTGCTTGTGATAATTTTTGCCCTTTTGCATATACATGTGTATGTATATAACATGTATATACACACATATATAATATGTGTGTATCTATAAACACAATTAATATGGCAATGATTTTGTATAGCTACATAACTCCTGGGTTTCCAGTCTTACTTAAGAAGATCCCCCTCATCATTTAGTAACTACTCGTGTGTTTTCTACTGAATTATACTACTAACTTAATTATATATTGAATTTCATATATGCTGGTATCTAGTTCTTGATTCCATTCGAGTAATATATTCATATATTCTCACACAAATACCATACTGACTTGACTATAACACCTTTTAGTATGTTCTGATTACAAGTCACCACTCATTGTCATTTTTTATATGTTCCTTGGTTATATTAGGCACATATTCTTCTCTATTAATTTTAATGACATTTTATAAATTCTAAAAACCTTGTTAGAATTCTAATTGTTATCACATTAAATACATACAGAAATATAAAATTATTCACATTCTAAGAATGTGAAATATATGAAGCCTCCCAACACCATCTTTTGTAATCCTACACCAAATAATTATCTCATCCTTGCTCTCTTTACTCTTGTAACACTGGTCATTTTGCTGTTCCTAACACTACCAGGCCTCAAGTCCAGCCTTAAGGACTTTTCTTTGGCTCTTCCCTATCTGAATGTGTTCTTAGTGTACTTCTTTTAATTTTTTGCTCAAATCATATCTTTTCAATGACCACCCTATTAATAGTGATAACTAACCCACCATTTATTCCGTTTTAAAATACCATATGATTTAATTATTTATTATGCATAATTTTTCTTATACATCTTTCCCTGACAAAATGTAAGATGATCAAGGAAAGGGTCTTTGTTATGGAAGAATCTTAAGCACTTATAACAGTGCTGGCGTCCAAATATTTCTTGAAAAAATTTGTTCAGATCTTGTTTTGTTTATTTCAAAACCCATTTATAATTTCTTCATAGTCACGTTGTGCCTTTTATGTAAAATGTATTGTTTAGAATTTTTGAGTCTTTAGCTACCAGCAATCAATTTTTCCCAATTTTCATTTATAGGTGTTTATTGCTCAACTAGAAAACAAAATGTGGGTTTTTTTGTATTTTTATCTTATATCCAGACACATAACCAAATTCTCATTACTTCTGATTTTTAAAAAATTAGCATAAACAAAGAGAAAGTTTATGTTCTTTTTCTAATATTTTACCAATTATTTTATTTTATTAATACCTTCACCATGAATTCTTTCTTTGTGATTGATTTCTACAAATATTTCATGCATGTAAACAAAAGTATAATTTTAATTATAAATAATCAATGTAGCAATTGTGTTATTTAATTCCTCTGCTTATATTTGTTTTAGTTTGTTAAAACTGTCCAATTTGGAAAGTAATGCTTTGAAGCTCCTCAGTCGTGTAGCATTCATCAGGTTCTCTTTACATTTCTATATTTTTGTTCATATAACTGACATGCTTTTATGACATTCCAGCTTGTGACTTTCTGTTTTCTTCCACTCAAATGTAAGGTCCAAGTGGGAAGGGTTTTATGTCTCAATTCCAGAAGCTGCTTTTAGCACATAGAAGTGTTTTATAAATATTTGTTGAATGGAAACTGGAGGAATGAACGATTGAGCCTTCAACATATATTTTCTTGTGTTCAGGTTGCCAGATATGAATGGGCAGTGCACGTTCTTGGGGTCATATGAAGCAGCTGGCATGATGTCTCTTTTTAATGTTTTTAGAGCATTTAACTAAAAATTTCAGCTCGTTTGATGTTAATAGTGCCATTCTGCCTGTTTTCCTGATTTTATCTACATAATACCTATGTGCTTACATTTTCATTTTTAAACCATAAGTATCATTTATTTTGAAATCATGTTAATATTTTATAAATAGACTATACACAAATTTATTAAAACCAATTCTGGAAGTTTCTGCTTCCCTCTTTTTTATATCATTGTCTTTGTATTTGCTAGTTTGATCAAATTGCTTTTCATTCCACTTTCCCACTGTTACTCTACAAATTCATGCACTTTTTCTACCTCATTAATTCTTATCTTCTCTTTCCCAGTTCTCATAGTTAACACACATACCTCCACTATTTCAATACTAGGTTTGAAGTATTTTCCCTACAAAGATAGGTTATTAAATAATAAAGATGCTCTCTCTTCCTCTATCCCAACTCTTATCCCTAAGAAGAGAATTCCATTTTAGCTACTTTCATTTCTTCTACACAGTCTCCAGCTCCTCAGTTTTGCTCAGATGGTTTAGTACACTTCTTTTCCCCTGCACTGTTATAATTTCCCTTAAAGAATATCTGATCTATTTCAAGATTTCTTATTGAGTATTAATTTTGCAAAATCTTTGACAGTTTGCTCTTATCTATTGAGATATAATGTTTGAGTAAGTATCTATCCTGGTTCATTTGTTGTCTGATTAATGTTCTTTCTTGGGTATTCTCCTCTAATTTGTCACAAGAGTGATTTATTCACTGAGATATGGTATGTTTTCTAAAATTTTTTTCTCCTTAAAAGATATAAGCTGGTTGAAAAATTCTTAGGTCACATCCTCTTCATTCATTTGTCCACTTATACTTTCTAGCATTGCATGGAGAATGTCCGATAATCAAGTTATCACTCATGACTAATACCACTTTATTTTGGGGGCACACTAAAAGCTATGACTTCAGCATTATACAATTCATCCATGTAACAAAATCACTTATACTTCCTTAATATTTGAAAAAAAATGAAGTTATCATTCATGACTAATACCATTTTATATTTTTGTTGGGTATATTGATTCATTTTTTATAATTTGTGTCCCAGGCCATTAATTCAAGTCAGAAGTAACCCATCCTCAGGTTCTGTTTATTGCTGATTTTTTAAGTAAAGAAGTTATTTTTTTATATTCCTAAAATTCTCCTCTGTGTTAAACTTGAATTTCCTTAAAACTCTTACTACATTTTTTTTTAAATTTTGGTAGTCTATGTCAATGATTTCAGACTGATCTTCCTCTCTATGAATGCTGTGTCCTCCTGCATGGCTTGTTTTGTTTTACTTTTGTCTTGTTTTGTTCTGTTCGCAAAGGCTCAAGTCTGATCACTGGAACACCTAGCTACAGCAATTCCACAGGTGAAAGAAGGCAGAGGCCCTCCCGGATAGGAGATGCTGGCCTCTAATGAGGCCTCTGTAGAAAGCCTCTCTGCTCATTGGTCTCTTCCCTCTTCCCCAAGTTCAGGGACCAAGATAATTGTATTCATTCTTAGGTTTTTCGAACCAGGAATATTCACAGAGTCCAATGCTGATCTACATTTCACTTTGCATCCCTTCCCGTCATCTGATACTTAATCGCCCAGAGCTCGTAGTACTGATATTGCAGTATTCACCCTACCTGTGGGATTCCAAGTTTGGAAGAGCAAAACTCCATACCTCTATTCACTCTGAGGAAACCCATGCCCTTGCTTGTATATCTGCCACATTTGGTTTGGAAGAAATAGATAGATTAGACTTAAGGACTGAATGATAGGAAACGCACATTTCTAGACTTGCTCAAATTCAAAACCAGAGGCTGAGTCTTAATAAACAAACTGAGGCTGTTTAGTCATCAATAAAGATAGTATGATACCTGAGGGAAAGGTGTGGTTTTAAGATTTCATAAACAAGAGCAATTATTGGAAAATAAATTTATTTTATGCTTATGAGTCGAGAATTCACCGAATCAAACACTGTTATTCAACAAGAAGAAATATAGGAGGAGGAGGGAGAAAGGAAAGAGAGAGGGAGGGAAGAATGGAAGGAAGGAAGAGAGGGAGGGAGGGTAAACAGGGATCTGGTGATCGTGGAAGTCCCTTTTCCTGCTTGAATCAAGGTGACTAAACCTTGTCATTTCTCTATAGCAATAATCTGAATACCCCTGAAAACACTGAAGAATAAGGTACAAAACATCAGGTGGGCAAAAGGGTGACTAGACAGCATAAACCACAGCCAACTTCATGCCATAGTAGAATTAGTAGAATCATTAGAATGTTGCCACTGGCCTGGCATTCATGGCTACAAAACCCTGAATAAATTTTAAACTGTCTCCATAACTTTGGGTCAGTACCTCAAATTTCACATCTGTGGGTGGAAGTCAAATAAATGCCCATGCATTGCCTGGACTGCCAGGGGCTGGGAAAGTGAGCATCTCTGAGGGTTACTCCTCTAATGACCACTGGATTCCACCATTACTGTCTGCTGGGGGTTGGTGTGCTGAGTAGCCATAAGGATGAAAAATGTGCACAAAGTGCTTCTTTTGTGACCTAATTTCCACACTCTTCTTCCCTTAGTAGCTCATCCAAATAAAAGGGTTTGCACCCAAAGTAATGTAACTCTCCCTTGCAGAAATGGAAATATACTCATCTCCTCCTCAAAGTGAGATCACTAAGGTGTCTTCAGCTATCTAGTGCCAAACCCAGATTCCTGGTGATGTATATTCTTCATTTTATTGGGTTAGAATCAAGTCCTAATATTCTACAATGTCTGGACAAAAACTTCAAATTTAACTAACATTAGTACACGCAAGTTGAGGAGGTGAGAGAAACTACGAATTTACATATGTATGTGTGTGTGTGTTTGTGTGTGTGTAAATAAAATAAAGGAAGTATAAACAGAGTCTAAAGTCTTTGCTTCCCAGATGTCCAGAACTGATATTTATAACTTCTCAGAAGTGATCTGCCATTTCATTTCTGAAGTATGTGACTCTTGAGTGATTTTTCTGCTGTAGAATCACCATCATCTTCCATTAACTTTACCTCTGAATAACATTAGTACAAGTAAAGGTCCCAGGAGTTCAACTGTGCTCCAGGCCCTGCCACCTGACCCCTACAGCATAGCAGAGACCCTGTCTCCTCATTGATCACTCAGATCCCCATAGCATGTGTTTCTGCCATCATAGCCAATTGGGCAAACACTGCGCCGATGGTGGAAGGAGGATCCCTGACACCCCACAGCTGGGCTAACATGTCCACTGAGGAGACCTATTCGCAGTGGGAACCATTTGATGAGCATTCACATCAGACACAAAGATTCTCACACTCAAAGCCTGCTCCTAGCTTTCCATCCGCCTAGCTCTTCCTTATCATCTTCATCATCAGTCCACCCATGTGGCTCATGCCATATTCCTGACTGTTCAACTACACCGTTTGATGCATTTTGTGAATTTGTGTAGGTCTATATTTCAGCTCTCCTTCTGGGATGGAATAAACTAGTTGATCTTCTCTCCACGGGGAGGATTTCTATCCCATTTTATTTTATTTTTTTTTATAAAGAATGCTTTTTTGACACCCCTAAACCCTCTTCATTGTGATGCCAGTCACCTGTAACTCAGGCTAGCTTCTTTCCCTTTTCATGCAGAGTGACAGGGACTCCTGATGGGTCTACCATGTGCATTGGAGGAGGGTGGCCAGGCAGTACAATGGGAATATGCTCCAATCACTTGTGCACACTGCATTTGCTTTTATGATTGCCTTCAGCCTTGTCTCGACATAACTTGATGATTTAGTGCTCCTGGACATGCCAGCCTTCATAGCAACATGAATAAAGTTAACACTCAGTTTTTGATGGGCAGCATGCTCAGCACGGCCACCTGGAGCCCCATGGTCCTTTTTCACCAGGGCCTAGTAATAAGCCAAGAGCCGTTTCTCAGAAGGAGACTAGTGACTATATATAGGGGCTTCCACTGTGAGTCTCCTAACAGCATACGGCAAAGTTTCCACACAGCATCCATATCTGCAACACAGGCCGTATAACTTAAGTTGCAAACAAAAGAAATGATGCTACATGAATTCAACTTGAATGGACTTGAACATTTTAGGTGTTTCTTTACACAAACTTTACTCTCACCTGGCAACCTAAGCTAGAGGGAATTTAATTCTATGGAACTTTCACAGCTGATGTTTCAGAACTTGTTGCTGTCAGACCAAACATCTAAATTGATCTGATGTTAACGATCACTTTCTTAGCAAAAATCACCCCCGATTTCAAATGCATCTTCCCACTAAACAATAGCAGCCTTCTCTTTGAAATTTACATCTGAACTGAATGAAATTTAATTTTAGTATGGGCTAATTTCAAAATATTTCAGAAAAAGGTCAATAATTTGTTTATGAGATACAAGAGTTAAGATTTTTTAACATTATAAATGTGAAGAAAATAAATTTCCAAATATAAAATCTTGTACAATAAAGTGTGTTGATTTCATTTTAGGGGAGATATCTCAATAAGATTGTTAAATAGCACCGTGCCACTAAAAGGCTAAAAATCATTGATCTGAAGATTATCTATTAACAGATTCTTCACACATTTTTAAGCAACAGCATCTGCTACTATTTCTCACCTCATAGTTTTTAAAATTATTTTTGTAATTAAATTTTCTGAATGTTTACCTATTATTTATATCTTATTTATAAATACAGTTAATTTTCCTGAAATAAGGGAAAACTTCAAAAGTCAAATAGAGCATTTTGCTAGTTAAATTAGAGATTAAAGAGACAAATGATAACATGACAAGATGATAATTGAAAGTTTGGATTTGATCAAAAGAACATCTTTTGTGCATCTCTTACTTGGCACAAATTTAGTCATTTCTCATATACCAGTTGCATTGATATTTTTTTCTAAGTAATAGTCATTGTCAAGTGTGACCACAATGAAATACTTTAGAACATTTAATAACACAGATTTAATTATAACTACAGCTTTTACTAATGCAGATTGAAAGTTGACTGTGTTTCACATAACAATTCACTAGATTGAAACTTAAACGGGGTCCAGCTTGACCTCCTTAATCAAAGTTCCGGCCGACAGAGATGCTTTGCTGATTCTAAATGCTTCAGGATGATTTTAATGTGAAGGCATCTGTGTTGGCCGATGTGGAATTTAGTGAACACTATGGCTGAAAAGAACAGGAAACTCAGTAAAGTTGCTGGACTTCAAAAGACAGAATGGGTTTGTTTTTATGTTGAGTAAAGGAGGGTTTGAATGTTTCTTGGTAATGAACTCTCTCAACTGAACGTATTCTTTTTTTTTTTTTTATTCCCAGGTATTGTGAGGGTACAAACACTACAGTTACAC